>BPTQ01000002.1:12638469-12808033 GCA_019973895.1 Chrysanthemum seticuspe | reverse complement strand
GTATTGCATGTAATTGTCAAAATTAAAATAAAACACAATAACTAAACTAGGTTTCATGCAGCCCTTTTAAAACATGTTTATTAATATCAGAAACGTGTAACCCATAATCGCAAAAACGAGTTGACTCGTGATGCCACTGTTGGGATTTTAGATCTAGTTAACCAGTAACCTCTACGAGTACGCAGCGGATAATGGATCTAGTTAATACAATTATGTTAACACGTAATTAATAAACACATAATTTAATACAATATTAAATAATTAAAAGGGAATAAAGAAGGCTAACCTTGCTTGGCAATTGAACTCTAGTTACGGAACAAGAACTCTTACGAAACCTTTAAGTGTTTAAAGTAAACACCTCGAAGAGTATCACACACAAACCCGATTCACGTATACGTTCGATGTAGCTAGTCGAGAACGTAACAATTAAAAACAAACAACCACTTGTTACTTGAATATATAAAATACCACGAGCAGTAAACCAACAAATAGACAAGCTACTTTACAGCCCACTATTTTTGCTGCTGCTTTTGTGTCCACCAGGAAACAAAGAAACAACCTGCTTCTGCTTTTGTGTCGACCAGGAAACAGGGAAACAACCTTTTACCAATTTATCTAAACACTTGTACTTAAACAAGTTTAGAATCAAAACCAAGTACTTCTTGTCAACTTGTGAAGCCAATCGACCAAGAAGAAAAACAGTGAATAGAAGATCGGTTTTAGGGTTTAGAGAAGCTGATATTATGCATGAGAATACAAGAGGTGGAGAGGAGTTTATATAGTGCACAAGTCGAACCCTAGAGAAAACCCCTAGCTTGGTCGACAAGTCACAAAACAAACCCAACCCACTCCAATTCCTGTACCCGATCAGTTGTGAAACACAAGGCCCAAGGCTTTCACTTAACAACCCAAATAGATAGCTAAAACAGCCCACGGGTCAATATAATGATCGGGTCAGTTGCATGCATAAACGGGTAAGTTACAATTCAAGTATAAGTTACGTTCAACACGTATACTCGTGTTTATCGCGTGTGCCCCCATCGGCTCACACACATCTAGTTGCTTTGTCGTGTTTTCGAACTCCCACAAACCAACAGATGTTTGGCAAATGCTTGTGCATAACTCCTTTTTTGTTTCCTCGCTACATCAGGCTTGGCATCATAAAAGATAATCCGAACCTCATGTTTTGGATTTTCAATCTGCTTGCACTGGAGTATTTTGACAAGTTCCCTCAGACACCATGTTGAAGAAGCGTAATTTTTGGAGAAGATAACAATCAAAAACCTCGATTCTTCAATGGCTTTGTGGAGATGTGAATCTATCTCTTCTCCTTTAGGCAACTCTCTATCATCTCTAAAAGCACGAATTCCTTTTTGCTTGAAGTCGTTGAACAGATGATCCACAAAACTTTTGCGAATATCTTCGCCTCTAAAACTTACAAAAACATCATATTTCCACCTATGAGGAATGGACGTAGTAGCCATTATCAATAATGTGATCGAGCTGCGTTCACAAGTAAAGATCATCAGAAAGAGCAGGCATTATCAGTATTAGTACCAAGAATTCATGACTAAGAAAAAGTAAACACCACCACATGATATGCTGATAAGTCAAACTATTTTCATATAGATGAGTTAATTTTTAGACTCTAAAAACAAATGTTATAACTTGGTATAAAGAAGCTTGTATGATTGCTATGCAATTTGGATACTATTTTTTTTTTCTTTTGAAAATGTAAAGTATATGTTAATTATTACAAAAGAAGATAACTAATTGCAATTTGGACACTATTTTTCCTTAGATCAGTCCAAAATTTGGAATTGCATAAAGTTTTGGGTTATTAAATTAGAGATTTAGATGATTAGATCTAATTACTTGTGTAGTTATTTAGACCTTGCCATCTAGCCCATTGGATCGATTATTATATTGAAATGTCATAAAATGAGACAATATTAAAAGTCATTGGAGTATAAGAAGAAGACTTACATTTTACCAGGTAGATGAAAGTCTTTGATAGTGAAGTGTTAGGTATGAACGAATAGAATCAAGTGAAGTTACAAAGAGTAAAGGCAAGTTGGTTGACCTAAAGTCAATTTATTTGCATTTTTGGTCCTTCAGTTTTACACTATATTCGCAAGTTTTAATTTTGAAGAAAAGTGAAAGTAAATGATGCAAAAAAATAAATAAATAAAGGTGTGTTCTTAAGTTTTTTTTATTTATTATTTTTTTTAAGAATGAAAGTAAAAGGAAGTGTGAAAAAAGAGGGAGAAAATGATACTCCAGTTTTTTTTTTCAAAACTTTCATCTCATTTTTGGATGATAGTGAAATGAATGAAAAGTGATACATTTGTATAATGATATTGCCCTTTATTTAATTTAATTTAAGCCTCAAATAAATACCAGTATATGATAGGGGACATAATTGTTAACTAACAATTTTATTATCATTTTTTTCCTTTTTTCCTTTACAACTCAAGAATATTATCAAATTTTTAACAATCTTTCTTTTTTTTTTCCTTATCACTTTCTATACTTTTCTTTTCCTCTAAATAAAAACCGGAGAACGTGGTGTACATAATATGCAATCTGTTGGATCATGTCAAATTTCAAAAACAATGCAAGATAGGCAAATATATCTTTGTTCTTCTCGTTAGTTACGTAGTTTCAAGTATATTTAGTGGAAATACCATGTGATAACATTATTGCCTCCTCGGAAAACACATATCAAATTGAATAATTCAAATTATCATACTAATCCAACTGGTATTGCCAAAATCTTTCGTCATAAATCCCAACAACTTATTAACTTGCATGCACGTGCAAACATTAATTGTTGAGAGAATTCTCTAAATAGTACAAAAGTTATACAAAATGTCACAATGTAATATAAAAAAAATCCATCTTCTCATTATAGTCATGTGCGATTGTGTTAATATGCGAGTCCATTATTCGAATGTGCGACTTCATTATAGATATGGGTCACGTGTCCATTTATTTATTATTAAAGTACAGTGATAGGTGAATGTTTTCTCATATATTCTCCTTTTTGGCTTATTATTAAAGTGACACAAAATATAATGTTTACAACAGTGTTATACACAAAAAAATAATGTCAATAAACTATCATTGCATGTAATCTTCTTTATTAAAAAAAACCTTCTTCATCCAAGTTGAATTCAAAAAGGCGACACGCCTTGCTTCTTATCATGCATTTTTACGCCTTATCTCACGTCATGCCTAAAGCTTACGCTATGATCTATTTCGTAACATGAAGGTCATGTCTCACGCATTAACGGCGCCATGGCGCACTTTTAGAACAATACTTATAAGTAGTTTTAGATCTCAGTGAACATATAAGATTTTGATATAGTTTTGCGTAAAATATTTTTACATGTTCGATACGTGTTTAGTTATAATATTATTAGTGTATTGTTTAGTATACTTATCACAAAACAACAATTAGAGCCCTATCTAAACTACAAATAATAAAGGAAGATCATTCCCTCTATTAAGTAACCTCTGTTAAATAATTAAGACATTTTAAAACTTAAAATTCAAGCAATACAACTATAAATGCATGTTATACAATTAACGTATGCACGAACATATATCTTTAACACCTTCAATTGATATAATCATTAAAACACTCTTCTAGTCAACAGAAGTCATCAAATGAGTATGTATGAGTTTGAGCCACCCGTTATTGATAAAATATCACCCAAGTTGGCCTGTTTCCACATAAATGCGCTAAAATCTCCCCTTCTAGGCTTCTACTCAAAATTGATAAATGGCTTGAGAAATAGCATTGCATTATCAATTTCTACTTGACTGGCTGCTTAGTGTACATTATATCTATTTTTCGTGATTGTTTATTTATTTATTTTTTATTATTATTTTTATTTTTATTTTTTGGTAAGAATAACGGCAGGTGGGAGCTGAAGCACATTAATTATAACTTGGAGTATAATCCCATATTTGTTAATTGAATTGATTTTTCTGTTGACTTTTAGGAGCAGAAAATGGATCAGGGTGGCAGCACTGATGGTATCCTTAAAGTAAGTTCATATGCTCCCGAGTAACAGATTTTAGTAAGTTTTAAGGATGGCTCGTTTTTTTTTCGGCTGACCCAGGTTCGTGCTGATCGTATCCAATCCGATCTCGAGGAACTACTTAAGGCTTTAACTGAACGTTGCAAAAAACATGGAATTGATGTCAAAGCTTCCAAAGGGTATCATCTTTTATCTCATGAGTCATGAGCAATAACGTCATTGTATCTATATAATATTATAATAGGATGATTGATATTGCGTTATGGTTCACCTATTTTGATTGTCAAGGTTGGCAACCTGGAGTTCTTCCAGAAACATGGAGAGTTATTTCTTTGACTCCAATAGCTTCACTGCAAGTCCAAGGAAAAGTTATTCCCCGCAAGGCAATAACAGTTTCTTCCAGAAAAGGAGTCCATTTGGGTTTGATGATTCGGTTCCTGGCTCACCAGCTTCTCGAGTTGGCACCTCACCACAATACAGTGGGGGAGGAGATGAGAATTCTTTCTTTGATAATTTCTCGAGATACGACTCTTTCAGTGCCACTGACAGAGGTTCTCCCAAACAAGAAACCTTCTCGAGATTTGATTCCGTGAGCTGCTCCACACAGGATAATAACTTCTCAAGATTCGACTCAATGAGCAGCACGGCACAAGACTGTAGTTTCGCAAGGTTTGATTCAATGAGTAGCAATGCAGGTTTTGACCATGGTCATACATACTCATTTGATGACTTCCCTTTGGGTCAAGCGGACGGTTTAAGGTGTCGTCAGAAAGTCAAACCGGGAAAAATGAAACTAGTAAATGGGCATTTTAGTTTGGAGTTTGGTGGTGTTAATTTTTTCTTCCACCGGCTTGATAGTTTCTGTTTGTATCACTTGCTTGTCTTTGATTCCATTGTATGAGAACTTTATGATATTTCTTTGGTATTTTTTGACTAGAAATTCTAATATTGGATTGTGATTACTATAAATATCTGGTTTTGATTGTTAGATGCTTATTGTAAAAATAATGTTCGCTAAAGTTTAAACATTTTTATGCTAGAATTACACGTAGTCAAATTTGATATTCATTGTGTGTTCTACTAACTATGGATGTGTTTGTCTTGGAATATTATCATGAGAAAGTGTTTTGTGCGTCGTTGGACTTGTTACGAACAGGGTTGACAGCATTATACACAAAATGCGTGCTCGCACACCTGCACACGCACATCTCAAGTGCTTCCACTGTGGTTTTCACCTTTCCTCCTGGTGAACCAATTTTTACTTATGTAGACTTGTAATATAGATTAATGCCTTTTTGTGATGAAAGTGTAAAAGAAATGGATGACTTACAGGTTTTCCAATGGGTTAAGAAGGAGAGGACATGAATGGAATCAACTAAGTCTCCATGTGTTTTGATATAAAAAAGTCAACTTCATATCCACAAGTTACATTTCTAGTCCCTTGCGTTTAGATAAACTGATACTTCAGTTTTTGTATATGACATGAGGGGTGTTTGGACATATAAAATACTATTTATACCCATACCCATCTAGACTCATCCTTCCAAGTGACTCATCTAGACCCATACCCATATAAACCCATACCCATCTAAGACCCACCCGACCCAACCCAACCATTTTGCCACCTCTATAAAATAGGTCCAAGTAAATTACATTGCGGTATTATGATCTACAAATGTGAACATTAGAATAATCATATACCACTACTTCCAAACATAGCCAAAGTGGTGAAGTGACAATCATCAAATCTTAGTTGGGAAGAGATAACACTTGGTGTATTAAGATTTAAACTGCCAGTGACAGGGAAGGCTGCTGTATTTGTAATCGTGCCCCCTTCATAGATTTTATGGTTTCTCAAACTTATACAAGTCATAGACAACAAGCCACAGAACGTTCTTTTTTAATAGTGTAGGGTCTGAACTTAAGTTTTAATCTTGGCCAGGCCATGAGTTGAACTTGAGCCTATCATTCTTTATACAAGCCAAATAAGCTCTGGCACTGCTTAGACTAGAGGTGGCAGAATAGGTGTGGCGGACATGCCTGGTAACATGTAAAAACAGGCTGTGCTGTGCTGTACTGATCTGCAGCCACATCAAGATGTACAAATATCTTTTTGCGCTGAAAGTCATATCTGTAGTATTTGCTGTATGCAAACATGTGGAAAATTCTGTGTGTCAACTTCATATTGAACATGCAAGTTTAAGAGTTTAAAATTAGTCATTTGACTTTGAAATTAGCCATGTTTTTGTGCTAGTCTAGTTTCAATCTCTTAGCATTTCCCTGAATCCTGATTGTTCAACTGAAACCTGTGTACTTGATTTTGTTTTGAAATCATATTCTAATTTGTTATGTTCGTATGACCAGGCTTAGAATGCAAGATGATACCTGAACAACTTAGGGGTGAAACATCACATAAAGAACATGAGGCTTCTGATGTGTCGAAACATCTAGTTAGCAGCATTAACCAAAAGTTGAAAAACGACTACCATGGAAGTGTGATGGATGATGATATTGATGACGATGACACGGGAGTCGTTTCATTAAGGTGTCTGAGTTTGTATACTAGGGGCGGAGGGTGCAAGGTTGGAGCCGCAACAAGTGACGAGTTTGGTGAAGTTGTGGGTAAAGGTTACAAACCCGTGTGTGGGACCGACGACATGGGTGTGGATTGTTTCTCATATGGAGTGGATAGGTTGTGGAAGAGAAATAATCGGAAAAAGAGTTTTGAAATTGAAGAGTCACACGGAAACAACACAATGCATGTGTTTCTTCCTGATGATATTCTCGAGTTGTGTTTCATGAGACTTCCATTGACAAGCTTAATGAACACTCGGCTCGTGTGCAAGAAATGGAGATCTTTGACTACGCCACCTCGTTTTATGCAGATGAGACGAGAAGGGTATTACCCGAGTCCATGGATGTTCCTTTTCGGTACTGTTACAAATGGTCTCAGCTCTCGTGAGATATATGCTTTTCACGTTTCTTTCAACAAATGGCATAAAGTTGAGGCAGAAAAACTTTAGAATCGGTTTCTGTTCTCAGTTGCCACTGTCCATGATAACATTTTCATTGTCGGAGGTTGTTCGAGCTCCGGAAGAATGGACCGAAAGACACACAGAGGAGTGTTGGTTTTTAGCCCTATGACAAAATCGCGGAACAAGGTTGCATCAATGAAACACGCAAGGTCAAAGTCCCTTCTAGGGGTTTTTGAAGCTAGCTCTGATCGTTTGACCATCAAAAGTCAACTCCCGGCACGGACGCGGATTGGTGGAGTATCGGATGTATACGGGGATCCTCACAGGATTTCGGTTAGACATTCAGTAAGAAACGATACGACCAAACACACGAGTAGTGTAAAAGACCGAGGACGGTTCTTGATAATAGCGGTAGGTGGGGTCGGTTCATGGGATGAGCCTTTTAATTCATGCGATATTTATGATTCTTCGTCAAACAAATGGACGGAATTCAATGGCTACCAGTTGATTTTTGGGTTGTTTGTTCGGGAATTGTTTGTGATGGGGTCTTTTATGTGTTTTCCGAGACCGATAAGCTAGCAGCATATGACATTGGACATGGTATATGGACTCGAGTCCAAATGACCCCACCAACGCCACGGGTCCACGAGTACACCCCGAGGCTAGTGTCTTGTGATGGTCAACGGGCTCTATCTGGTGTCGGTTTCATGGTGTGAAGGAGAAGGCGAAATTAAGTTGAAATTTTATCTTGAAAATTATTGCACTAATATGTATAGCCAACCTCTTAATAGAAAGTCTAGTGGTACATGATTATTCTACTTCCAGAAACATAGCCAAAGTGGTGGTGCATTAGTTCCTTAACGGTCATATGTTGTAATGCTTTAGACGTAACCTTGTTAACACTATCCGTTTTCAATCAAGTAACTATATATAGGAACTGATAAGCATTTTACAAATTATTCAAGTACTGATAACATTAAAGCATCCAAAGAGGACAGGGCTGAGACCGGGAGACAAATCGACGTATGTTCTTTAACTGAGTATCAAAGTAACAAGACATATTGGAAAAAAAGGATTGTATAGGATAAAGCTTATATGTAGGAAGGTTGCTGAAGTGACAATCATCAAATCTTAGTTGGGAAGAGAGAGTTATGAGCATTTTCTCTAACACTTGGTGTATTAAGATTTAAACTGCCAGCTGCTGTATTTGTGTGTGTTTAGCTGTCTTAGATAAAAAGTATTTATTGTGTTTGTCTCAGGTACAAAGAAGGTGAAGACCAATGATAAGGGTAAGGCAATCTTGGAATAGAACCAATGGTTAATACTCTCACATAAATGGTAAAAGATGTCATTTTGGGAACGGGTTGAAATCTGACCCGTATGTAAATGGGTTGAAATACATGTAGCATGTCCAGGCAGCTACCTCAAGGAACGGATCTTGAGCTATTAGTGCAACGAAGAACATATGCAAAAGGGAAGTATCAAAGAATAACGCTTTCAGCAATTAAAACAAATGTCAAGTTTGTATAACAAATTTAGCTGGCATTGGCAAGAGCACACTTTCCATTATAGTATTATACCAGTCACGTAATTGCTACGATATTAGTAATTTCAAAAGACATGAACTACAGCAAAGGTTTATTATCTTACGGTACAAATCGCAACACAACATCAATTCTTAATACATCATAAAGTCCAAAAAATCTACAAAGAGGCTGTAGAGTAAATGATTTCTAGTCATGCATTTCATCAAACACTTGGTAGGTGTCTCCTACATGAAAGCTATTTATATAAATAAAAGACATGGATTAATCAAAGATTATTGTGGCTAATAAAAAGACCAGATAAAAATCACAAAATCTACAGGGACATAAATGATTATAATAAAGGTTCCCTGTTTTTATGGGACTACCATGTCCAGTTGATTCCTCCATTGTCCCCAAACAGGCACCGGGCCCCACCATGCTCTGATAGAGTTGGGAGCTCTTGGAACATACTCAAGTCTGCTTCTTTATCTAAATCTTCATCACAAACAATTCTTACACCACGCTCCTTCACTTCAATTTCTTCATTCCCATAAAAACAAAATGTTACAAAATTTTTTGCTTTCTCCCATCCCCATAATTCTTTCGTCATATAATGCAACCATATCATATCTGACTCATCGATTCTTATTGGCTTATCCTCAAAATAATCCTCATAGTAGTATGGATTGCAGCTTCCCAAATAAGCTCCATCAAAGTTCTTTACTACATATGCAAAATCTCTGGAAGGTTTTTTTCTCTTAAAAACAACACAAATTCCATATCCCCTTAACTTACTGAAGCTCCAATCTGATGGCAATTCGACCTTTACATGATTTCCCATACTTTTATTTGTAAACCAATTTGGAATGCTATTTCCTTGATAATATATATCCATACTCTCAATGGAACTTCCGGGCAAACGGAACAATCCACATCTGTTATGCGCATAACGAAGGAGAGAAGAAAACCGGTTTGTAGAGCCTTGGGAAGTTACAGACGAGTCGCGACACTCAGTCTCTGACATCGACACCTGGCTATCAATGGCAAGATTCTCAAACAATTTTGGACAATTGTTGAGATATGTAATCCTTTCGCTCATGATTGGGTTTGATCCCATAATTGAACATAAGGAGGTGCAACCACGTGCTTTAACAGTTTCTAGGCTATGTGGAAGTTCGGGCAACACTTCCAGCTTCTTGCAACCATCAAGTATAAGTTTTCGAAGATTAGAAAGTTGAGTCAAACTTCCTGACACTTCTCTTAAGGAGGTGCAATCAGATGCACGAATTGTATATAGACCAGGTGGAAGTTCGGGCAACACTTCCAGCTTCTTGCAACCATTAAGTATAAGTTTTTGAAGATTAGAAAGTTGAGTCAAACTTCTAGGCAAGCTAGTAAAATTGTTCCCTTCCAAGTTTAGTTCTTTCAGGAACTTCAACATATGTAAACCTTCCAATGAAACTGATCGTTGGGGATGTTGTTGCTTCCATATGAAACCAGAGATTGAAGTCCAGCATCTAGACCAAAAGGTTTCAGGCAGTTGGTTGACATTGGAGCACCCCGAGAGATTCAAAACCCGAAGAGAATCTCTGAGCATTTCGATAGATGGATGAATTGTAACCATATTTACACAACCTTCAAGATCTAGCTTTTCGAGATTTGTAATTTCTGAGAAGTCAGGGGTGGTTGTTAGGTTACAACAGTACCTTAGCTTCAATACTTTCAACCTTCTAAAAGACTGTTATCGATAGAAAAAAAGATGAGTTCTCGGATCATTAGGTATCAAATAAGAAAACATGTGTGTACAAGGAAATACCTTAGGAGTTGTCCAAAAATCTTTTATGTTGCTGTAAGACAGGTCAATGGCCACAATGTTTTCTGGATAGAAATCTGAAGGTAAGTACTCGAAAGGGCATCCATGCCAATAAAACAAGCTTAGCTCATTGGACAAATAGTACAATTTTTTTCCTAAGAAGATCACATTGTGGCCCTTCAATTCACGTTTCCGCTCAGATACCTTTTCCTCTTGATAGATTTTCAGGATCCGCAACTTTTTCATACGTGCAAAATCTTTAGCATCTATTTGAACCTTTTGACTAAATTTCTCTAACAAAAGGACTAGAACTTCAACTGCTTCAGTTATTTGCACCTCATGTAACTTAAATTATAAACAGTAACATAGTCAATTGCTTATACTTCTATATTAATATAAAGGACAATAATCATATGCCACTTTTTACCTTATTGTAAACATTAGATGAAATCAACAATCTTTTAGATTCTTCACGAACAATCGCCCTTGCCATTGCTTGAATCAAGTCATGCATTTGAAGTGACATATTTCTAGAGATCGTGATTAATGACTTATCAACTAGAACTCTCATATTTGTATCTGCAAAGAAGTTACAGCCATCTAGTACGCTTGCTACAAAATCCCTGTTTTCTCCAACGAATAAACATGCGATATCAAGTAAGATATTTTGCTGCTGGAGGTCTAGCCCATCGTAACTTAAACGAAACACTTGCTGTATATCTTTATTGGGATGTACTTTGAGCATTTCCAGTCCACTTTTCCACTCACCCACATTTTTGCCACATAAAAAATGACCCAAAACTTTGAGGGCCAAAGGGTGACCTTGCACATATCTCACAACTTCCTTGGTAACTTCTTCGAAGCCTGTAGAAGAATCTTTTGTCTTAAAGGCATAGGAACTGAAGAGCTGAAGAGATTGTTTTTTTCCTAGAAATTTCATGTCATGGATTTCATCCACTCCATGAGATCTTAGCAACTGTGTATCTTTACTTGTGAATATAATCAAACTTCCTGGGCAAAACCAACTAGCTGAACCCGCTAGTGAATCTAACTGCTCATGATCATCTACATCATCCAAAACAACCAAGATCGGCTTACATCTCATCCTTTGCTTTATTACCATAGCTCCTTCAGCAACACTTGCTATCTTTAGATCTTCTGTTTTCAAAATCTTAACAATCATCTGCACCTGGACTTGCTTTAGGCCTTGTTGTTTTTCAATTCCTTGGACATTATCACAAAAGCAACTCCCGTCGAAGTGGGTATGCATCGAGTTATAGACAGCTTTGGCAAGGGTCGTCTTTCCTATTCCGCTTATACCACATATTCCAATCATGTTAACCTTATTTGACCCAACAAAACGTGACAGATTTAATCTATCTAAAAGCATATCTACTCCTACAAGGTTCTCACCGACATGCAAGGGTCCATGTAACATTTTGAAGATGTCATTGGAGATGTTACTGATGAACTTGGACTCAAACCTGTTGAAAATAAAAGTACTAAGTTTTACAGTATTAGTTTGGAAGAAAGCAACATGCAAAAAAGATACAAAAAATAAAAAATTTACCCATTTGTCATGTCCTGGAGATCCCATCCAGATAAGTTGGCCGCCATGGTTAAAGCTTCCTTCCAGTTTTCGACCTCTAGTCTATTTGAAACTTGATGTTTGGCAAATGCTTGTGCATAACTCCTTTTTTGTTTCCTCACAACATCAGGCTTGGCATCATAAAATATAATCCGAACCTCATGTTTTGTATTTTCAATCTTCTTGCATTCAAGTATTTTGACAAGTTCCCTCAGACACCATGTTGAAGAAGCGTAATTTTTGGAGAAGATAACAATCAAAAACCTCGATTTTTCAATGGCTTTGTGGAGATGTGAAGATATCTCTTCTCCTTTAGGCAACTCTCTATCATCTCTAAAAGCACGAATTCCTTTTTGCTTGAAGTCGTTGAACAGATGATCCACAAAACTTTTGCGAATATCTTCGCCTCTAAAACTTACAAAAACATCATATTTCCACCGATGAGGAATGGACGCAGTAGCCATTATCGATAATGAGATCGAGCTGCACATTCAGAAGTAAAGATCATCAGAAAGAGTAGGCATTATCAATAATAGTACAAAGAATCCATGACTTAGATTTTTATCGGCCCTAAAACAAATATTTATAACTTGGAATAAAGAAGCTTGTATGATTGCAATCCATAAAAATTTCCGGTTACTAAATATGTGACTCTGGTACATACGTTGTGTCTTAAAATGATAGCTACGCAAATTAACATCGAAACAATATAAATATTGGACTACAACAACGTCGAAAGGCTAGACATATTTTTTGAATTTTAAAGTGTAAACACCATTTGTGAACCATCTACATTTTGCCGTGTCTCATTATGCGGAACCAACGAAAAACTCATTATGCACTACGTAAATTTACACCGTTGGTCCTTATGATTGCACCATTGGTCCTCATGGTTGCACCGTTGGTCCTAACACCTCTATTATATGTAACGGTCGTTACTTTTACTCGTTAAGTGTGACAATAGACTTCCACCCACCACTACCACCACCACCTAAACCACTACTACCCACCCACCACCACACACGACCACCACCCACCACCCATCACCAACGCCACCACCCACGACCACCACCTCAACCACCACTACCCACCCATCATCACCTCCACCACACCACCACGACCACTACCCACCACCCACCCACACCACCACCCACCACCACCGCCACATCAACCACCACCCACCACCTCAACCACTTCGCCACCACTACCTCAACCACTACTACCCACCACCACCACCACCAGCGACCACCACCCACCACCACTACCCAACACCTCCACCCACCACCCACGACCACTAACCACCACCAACACCCACCACCACCACCTCAACCACACTACAACTACAACCACAACCACTACTACCCACTACCACCGCCACCACCACCCACCACCTCAACTACAACCACCACCACCACCACCTAAACCCTAGTTTCATCTAAAAAACTAATAATGAGGATGTCTTAGACGACCCTGAGACTAGTTTCATAGACCATGAACACAAAGTAAACAAAGGTGTCATCTATCCCAAACATGATCCAAATGTACCTTATATGTGGTGGCAGTTGTTGTGGTTGAGGCGGTGGTAGGTGGTAGTAGTGGTTGAGGTGGTGGTGATTGAGGTGGTGATGGTTGGGTGGTGGTGGGTAGTAGTGGTTGAGGTGGTGGTGGTAGTGGTGTTGGTGGTGGGTAGTGGTCGTGGGTGGTATGGTGGAGGTGATGGTGGGTGGGTAGTGGTGGTTGAGGTGGTGGTGGGCGGTGGTGTCGGTGGGTGGTGTTGGTGGTGGGCAGTGGTGGTTAAGGTGGTGGTATTGGTGTGTGGGTAGTGGTCGTGGGTGGTGTGGTGGAGGTGATGGTGGGTGGGTAGTGGTGGTTGAGGTGGTGGTGGTGGTGATGTGGTTTATGTGGTGGTGGTGGGAGGGTGGTTGTGTTGGTGGGTAGTGGTGGTGGGTGGTAGTAGGTGGTGGTGGTGGTGAGTGGAAGTCTATTGTCACACTTAACGAGTAAAAGTAACGACCGTTCATATAATTGAGGTGTTAGGACCAACGGTGCAACCATGAGGACCAACGGTGCAATCATAAAGACCAATGGTGATTACCCAATTTTTGAATGTTTTGTGGACTTCATCAAATTATTTTATATTCTTCATGGTACATCAAAAGTCGGACAAAGCTAGAAATATACATCAGTGTTTAGATTTGGGTACATCAGTGTTTGGATATGGGTACAGTGGGGTCAAGTATTTCTTTTCACTTGGTTATTGGTTGTGTCCGACCATGTGGAGAGGATTTCTTGCCCTTACTACTCCATGTTTGACAGTATTCATCTCCTAGTCAAGTTTGTGGGTCTGGCATTTTTTATCTCATTATAGGTGGGACACAATTCGTTTGCCTGGCCTCTGTCGAAGTACTGTCAGGACGGGAATACTCTATTCGTTGGGTCATAACAATTGGCATTATGGCTGTTACATTTTGTGAATTTTGCCTGAGTCTATAGTGTGGTCAAACTTTTCAAAGATCATCCTCTTTTCTTTTCGTTTTTCTTTTTTTTTTCAGCTTGTATTGTTCAAGCAGGTCTCTTGTTTGTATGTGTAACTTTGTTTTTTATTATTTGGGTCCCACTTTCGTTTAATTAGTGAGGATCAAATGAGAAGTAAAATTAAAATGAGAAGGGTGAGAAGAAACCACATACACTTAAAGAAACAGATGCATCTCCCCATAAATTTCTCCTCCTTATTAGAAATATGTGGCTCAAATTTCTTCTCATTCTTCTTACTCCAATTTCCCTTCTCACTAGATCTCTTCCCTTCGTTTAATTACCTTATTTAACCGAGATGGGACACTTTGTATTGTATTTGTTTGTTTCGGGTTCTTAATATCATGTTGCTTTTCTAAAAAAAATATAAATCCTATGCCTTATTAATTTCCCGAATATAGTGAATTTAACATTTAGACCTATTATAAGTTGTTGGGTTATTTAAACCTGGTCATTTGGCCCATTGGGTTATTTAACATTTAGAATGACTAGACGAGTACCCGCGCCTAGCGGCAGCGATGTCTAGTTTTCTGCAAAGTTCCGACGACCCATAAATTTCTTTCAACAAACTGTATTTGTAGCATTAGAGAATCGTTTTCGAATAACTACAATTCTGATGCGTGGTTGCATAGCAGCATATATATATAATTTAAAAAAAAATTATGTGGAGTCGATCTAAGTGTGTGAGTATATTTTCTAATAGGATTGTTTTAAGTTATTAAGATTTTTAGTAATAATAGATTCAAGCATTACAAAAAGCAACGATATTATGTAGTTGGCAATATTATATTGTAGTTTAGAGGTATAGCCAACATGTGTGACCGCTTTTTCTTGTTTTGTCAGTAATTTAGGCAGTGATAACTATTTTTTTTTACATGTGTAGCGTTTATCATTTGGTGTGTGGCTTTTAAAATTGTAACTTTGTAAATTGGATATCACAATATAAGATTATTTTGTACTATCAATTTGTATAGATATTTATGCGTTGTTCAAAGCTATTTGTTTGAGGTACAAATAATTATCGCTAAAGATAATAATACTATTTATTTTTTGTGATTTTAATAAACTTACATAACATTATTGATACACTGGACAAAGGGCTATACAATATATATTAACTTTTAAACGACGATTCATATATGCTAGTCCCTTAAATGATGCAAGAGCAACATTTTTTAAAATAAATTACATGTGTCAAAGCAAAATAAACCAAAAACTACAATTACTTGGTCTCTCATTTAAAAAAAATTGTCACGGGTTCCACAACTACTTCATCATTTCTCATATAATTTTGTCAAATTTGAAACCCGATTTCACCCGGGTGGTTCAACTCGTTGAACCGTTCCGATAAAAAAACAGGTCGATTTAAACCGAGTCAAACCGATAGGTTGGGTCAAAAAAATGTCAAATTAAACCGGGTCAGCCCGCCGGGTTTGAAGCGTCCCGGGTCAACCCGATATCTGTTTCAACGGGTCAACCTGGTATCGGTTTCAATTGATTGTTTTTAATTTGGTAGATGTGATTTTAATTGGGTGTACAATGTGAATAAATTATTGTACTTTTAAGTAATGGGGTGTTTTAATAAGAGTATTAATTATATTATTTATTTCTCTCTCCATTGACCATGTTTTCAACATTCAACTTTCAACATTTTTCACTTTTTCCACTTTGACCATTTTTCCATTTTATATAGTATAGATATAGATATAGATAAACTATAAGATAATGGGCAAATATAAAAAGTAAAATGACTTGCAGTTTATTTTTTTGTGGAAGCTCAAAGTTTTTATTTTATTTTATTTTATTTTTTTAACGAGTGGAAGCTCAAAGTTAAAAAGACTTAAAGAATAAAGGCAAGTGGGTTTGTAAAGAGAAGCTTGTATGATTGCATTTCATAAAATGTGATTTGGAATTCTCTAAAGTTTTGGGTTTATCAATAAGGTGTTTACTTATTTAGACCTTGTTATCTAGCCCATGGAAGAAAGTAATTGGAATATTACAAATTACAGTTTACCAAAGTAATTGGAATATACAAATTACAGTTTACCAAAGTAATTTGGATACTATTTTCTTTTCTTTTGAAAATGTAAAGTATATATTAATTACAAAAGAAGATAACAAATTACAATTTGGACACTATTTTTTCTCAGATGGAATTGCATAAAGTTTTGGGTTATTAAATTAGAGATTTAGATGATTAGATCTAATTAGTTGTGCAGTTATTTTGGACTTGCCATCTAACATTCTAACCCATTGGGTCGATTATTATATTGAAATGTTATAAATCGAGACAATATTAAAAGTCACTAGAGTATAAGAAGACGACTTACATTTTACCAGTTGGATGAAAGTCTTTGATAGTCAAGTGTTAGGTATGAATGAATGGAATAAAGTAAAGTTACAAAGAGTAAAGGCAAGTTGGTTGACCCCAAGTTAATTTATTTGCATTTTTGGTCCATGAGTTTTACATTGTATTCTTAAGTTTTAATTTTGGGGAAAAGTGAAAGTATATGATGGAAAAAAAATAAAGTGTGTTCTCAAGTTTTTTTTATAGAAGTAAAAAGAAGTGTCGAAAAAGGAGAAAATGGTAGTTTTTTGTGTTAAAACTTTCTTCCCGTTTAGGATGAAAGTGAAATGAATAAAAAGTGATACATTTGTATAACGACATTGCCCCTTATTTATTTTAATTTAAGCCTCAAATAAGTATATGATAGGGGACATAATTGTTAAATAACAATTTTCTTATCACTTTTCTTCTTTTTCTTTTACAACTCAAGAACATTATATATTTTTTAACAATATTTCTTTTTCTTTCCTCATCATTTACTATATATATATTTTTTTTTTCTTTTAAATAAAAACTGAAAAACACAGTGTACATAATATGAAATCTGTTGGATTGAGCTACATGTCAAATTTCAAAAACAATGCAAGATAGGCAAATATATTTTTGTTCTTCTCGTTAGTTTATGTAGTTTCAAGTATATTTGGTGGAAAATAACACGTGATAACATTATAGCCTCCTCAGAAAACACATATCAAATTGAATAATTCAAATTATTATCATACTAATCCAACTCGTATTGCCAAAATCTTTTGTCATAAATCCCAACAACTTATAAACTTGCATGCTTTGTCATAAATCCCAACAACTTATAAACTTGCATGCATGTGCTAACATTAATTGTTGAAGAAATTCTCTAAATAGTACAAAAGTATAGTACAAAAGTAAAAGGTCATCATGTAATATAAAAAAAATCCATCATCTCAATATGGTCATGTGAGACTATGTGAATGTGCGACTCTATTGTGTGAATGTACGTTTTTTCATATATTCTTTTTTGTCTTATTATTAAAAATGTTAAAAAGATCATATCTTCTATTATAAAATAACTTATCAAACTTTCTCTATCACTTATTTTTTTCCACCACTCCTCTCTCTCTCTCCTTTTTTTTTCCAATCACTACCACCTCAAATATATCCTCACCATTACCACCTGGTCAACACCACCACAGATCCACCATCACCACCACAGATCAACACCCCATCACCACCTCAAATATATCTTCAAACCCATATCCGCCACATCAAATCCTTCAGATCGGTAAAGAATATATACGTGACCACCGACAACGGCGATAGTCGGAAGACCACGACCACCATCTACATCTAGCTTTTTCTTGGTGTGTGTTTGTTTTAGATTTAGTCTGTTGTCTAGTTCGGTATGCAATGGTTCTTTTTTTTTTTTTTTTTTTTTTTTTTTTTAAATGATGATGATCGGTGGTTGATGTATGGTGGCTGTCACTTGTCACTGGTGGTTATAGGTGCACAAAAACCGGTTTTTACCGGTTTTCGGTTTTTGGAAAACCGGTTTTTAAAAAACCGGTTTTGCCAAAAATCAGTTTCGGTTTTTTTGGTTTTTCCGGAATCGGTTTTTTTCGGTTTTAAATGTTCGGAATCGGTTTTTTTTGGTTTCAAATGTTCGGAATCGGTTTTTTATCGGTTCGGTTTTTTCGGTTTAAAATGTTCGGATCCGTTTTTTATCGGTATTTTACCGGTTCGGTTTTTTTTCGGAATTTAAAATATTTAATACATTTCGAATACAATCATAACTTTTATTTAAACAATACAATCATACAACTAAAACTATAAAATACTAATACATTTCGAATACAATCATAACTTTTATTTAAAAAATACAATTATAGAACTAAAAATAAATAAATACTAATACATTTCGAGCTTCGGCATGGCCATCACCCAAAAACATATTAGTATACTCAAGTATATCGAGCTTCGGCATTGTCATCACCCGTGTATACTCAAGAAATTAAATCATCCAAAAATTCTTCTACATCTAACTCTTCAACATCAAATGGTTCAAATTCACCTTCATCTAATTCGGTAGCCGGAGGTGATATCCCCATGTCATCTTCTTCTTGTGCTATAGTTTCTTCAACTTCTTCAATCGAACCTTCCAACGATGTTTGATGTTGTACCCTATCTACTCCGTCCATATAATCTTTCAAACATACACATACTTCCACGGATTCGGGGCTAAGTTTTGTCCTTCTATCCGATATAATTCGACCACTATGAGAAAAGGCCGATTCGGAAGCTACCGTCGAAGCTTGGACCGCTAATAAGTCACGAGCCATAGCGGCTAAAATTGGAAATTGGATTTCCCTTTCTTTCCACCAAGCCAAAATGTCAAAGTTTGCAAACTCATCGGGACTTAAAGTTGTTAAAAAGTTTGTAGCCATATATTGTCCCAACTCGCTTGTCGGGGCCGATGATCGTTGACGCTTTGTAGCGTCTTCACGTAAAGTATTATAAAGGTTTATGTTAATGTCCCTTGTCATTCGGGACGAACCGGCCCGCATTGGGTCGAGAATTGGGTTTGGTTGTTGACCATATTTTGTTGCATAAATTTCAAACAATTTTTTAAAATAATCATTAAATTTAAAAACTTGAGATTCTATATAGTTGGGATCTTCACCGTCCAACCCAAAAGATAATTCTAAATTTTCCATTATTCTTCTTATTAAAAATTCTACGCCTCCAACATTTAAACATGGATTAAGTGCGGCGGAACAAGTATAAACCAAAGGTAAACTAGCAAAATATTTTATAAATCTCTTTTTTATAACTTTAACCATTTTTCTAAACATTTGAGTAGGTGAGTCTTTTAATTCGTCTAATTTTTCCGTCATAGCATAAACTTGATTTAAAACTAATGGGCTAGTTGGGTAATAAACACCCGATACTATAGTTGTTGCCTCTTTAAAAACTTGTAAAAAAATAGTTAAAGCATTTAGTCGATCCCAATCTTGCTCATCTATCGAAGTAGAACGGTTTTTTTCAACAAGTAATTCATTAAAAGCATCTAAAGTAGTACGTTGTCGTAATATATTTTCAAACATAATGCAAGTAGAATTCCACCTAGTAGGTGTATCTAATTTCGGTCCTAGCCATGGTTCACCACATTGTTTACGAAAACGTTTATAGTTCATTTGTCGTTCATTACTCGAGCGATATATATTTGTTAACATACCCCTAAATACCAAACGTAATCTCTCACATATTTTTAATGCCGCTTGAACGGATAAATTTATAACATGAGCAACACAACGGGAATGAAAAAAAGCACCATCTAAAATGGGTTTTATACGTAATTTTAACAATTCCATAGCTCTAGTATTATTAGATGCATTATCTAGTGAAATCGTAAAAACTTTATCATCTAAATTATATTCAATTAAAGTGTCATGTAAAATTTTTCTTAAATTAGATCCAGTATGTGGATAACCAAATAGTTTAAAAGCAATTGTCCGTTTCATTAATAACCAAGATTCGGGATTAAACCAATGAGCCGTAACGGCGAGATAAGAATTTGCCGAACCATGTGGTGCGGTCCAAACATCCGTAGTTATAGAAACACCATATTTATAATCATGAAAACCATT
Organism: Chrysanthemum seticuspe; assembly: GCA_019973895.1. NCBI lineage: Eukaryota > Viridiplantae > Streptophyta > Magnoliopsida > Asterales > Asteraceae > Chrysanthemum > Chrysanthemum seticuspe. The sequence continues at coordinate 12,787,583 of BPTQ01000002.1, read as the reverse complement.
AATAATATCATTTTTAGCCGTTTCCCATAATTTAAAAGCATCACTTCTAAGTTTAGTACGACTTACTTGTTTATACCGCCCGTGTAGCCTCTTTTTGATGATGGCCGTAAGCTTGGCGTTGTCGAAGAGGTTGAATGGATAAGTATATTGAATGACCCACCCCGCAAAATCTCTTTGAAGCGCATCATTATCATATACACAAATTTGACCATCCTCACCAATAGTACCGTCGGCATTTTGAGGTACCGTGGAACATTTGGCTATATGACCCCTTAGTGTAGTGTTAGCTCCGGAAGCATAAAAGTTCAAACATTTTTTGCAACGCGTCGTTTCCGTCCCATCCTTCATAACACACAAATCCATATGATTAAAAACCTCGGGATTTCGTGCGGTTGGTTTAACATGATGAACATCATCTTGTGTGTAATGTTTTCGTGACCGGGAAGACTCAACGGAGGGAGGATTAGTAGAAGCTTGTTGTGATTGTGTGTTTTCCATTATAAAGAAATTAGAGATAATAGAGAGATTAAAGAGAGATTTGATGTGTTTTAAGCCTCAACCCAAAACACATATTTATACTACAAGTTCTAGCTTCAAAGTACTCAAAAAATCAAAAAAAAGACAAGAAAAAACGGTAAGAAACATGTCATAACGTCTACTGTGCTACAGTAGCCATTTTCCAGCTGACCGGTTTTAAAAACCGGCGAAAACCGGTTAAAACCGGTTTTGACCGGTTTTCGCCGGTATTCAAATCCAACGGATAGTTTGACTTTACGTTGACCGGTTTTTAAAACCGGTTTAACCGGTTTAAACCGGTTTTTAGCCGGTATTCAAATCCAACGGCTAGTTTGACTTTACGTTGACCGGTTTTTAAAACCGGTTTAACCGGTTTAAACCGGTTTTTAGCGGTTTTCGACCAAAAAAAAAAATCGGTTTTAACCGGTTTTTTCAAAAAACCGGTTTTACCCAGTTTTAGAACCGGTAAAAAACCGGTCCGCTGGAAAAACTTAAAACCGGTACAACCGGTTCGGTTTACTAAAACCGGTTTCGGTTTTGTAAAAACCGGTTTTGTTGAAAACCGGTTCCGGTTTTGTCGTCCGGTTTTTTTGAAAACCGGTTTAAACTTGCACCTCTACTGGTGGTTAATTATGAGGATTATTAGAGAACAAATGAAAACAAATTTTTTAGAATTTATATCTTGTAAGCTTTATGTAGTCGTGAATTTTGGTTATGTTTGGTAGTTGTGATCATTTATTGTCATGTGTTTTTTTTTACATCATACGCTACTAGGTTATTATTATTTCGCAATTATTTTTTTAAAATATACATAGTACATGATTAAAAAAAAATGGCAGGAATATAAGAATGTTGTTGAAATCTGAAAATAAAATGATGAAAATGATGATGATGAAGCGATGTGGAAAGTGAGGAAGGTGAAAAGAAGATGAAAGAGAATGATAGTACAGGTCACACATTTAATGGTAGCATAGTCGCACATTTAAAAGAGTGTTTTGGTTTTTTTAACACTCTTATAATAAGACAAAAAATAAACTATATGGAAAACATCCCCATACCACTGTATTTATTATTAAAAAAGTGAACACGCGTCGCACATTCAATAGACACTCAATAGAGTCGCACGTTAGCACAGTCGCACATGACCATTTTGAAAAAAAGTGTTTTCTCTACTAGATGGTGACCTCACCCTCTCTTTTTGTACTTTTTAAAGAATTTTCTCTTAATTGTTTTCTGATGAGTAAAATAATTCAAACAACCCCATCACAAAATCCCAGTCAAGATCAAAGCGAACAACATTTAGAAGAAGGAGCAATGTTTTCTTGTGAGATTTGTGGAATACTCCCCAACAGTAATATATTCAACTGAAACTTGAAGATAATGTTTCAAATATCAAATGTCCCGCTACCACATGCGATCATTCTATTGACCCCTAATCATGCAGCCCCAGATTAACACCTTAACTATTTAATAAATGGTGTGATGTGTTATGTGAATCAACAGCGTAAGGTGTTGACAGGGTTTATCGTCCTCACTTCGAGTGTTCGAGATTGATTTTGAATGAGTGTAATGATACACATAGATCAAATAGATTTGAGTGTCCTTATTGCAAGAAAGTGTTTGTTTCAAGTGTAAGGTAGCTTAGCGTGCTGGTTTAATTTTTCTTGTGAAAGATGCTTAGGAGACGAGAGATAAAAACGATGTCGCTTTTGGTGTTGTTTGTGAGAGTAAAGGGTGGACAGTAGGCATTTTGTTAAGCGTAATGGTGGTTGCTAGTTCATCACATGCAGGTAATTTATGATTTAGTTTACATGGGAATTAGTAGTTAGCACTAAAAAAAATAATTGATTCTACGCACTTTTATTTTCACATTTTTTAAAAGTATATAAAATTTTATTAGTTTATTAATACTTAATGATGTTTAAAAATTGATTACATTAATAAAAGTGGAACAAAATTGTAAACAATAGATTTTCCACATTTATAATTGTGTCAAAAAAATGTTCTCACTTTTAGATGTGAATAATTATAAGATTTCTTACTTTCATATGTAACACTCAAATTCTCCACACTTTGAGAAATTGTAGAGAATTTAGGTGTTACAAATAACCTCCGCACCTATAAATGTGAACGTGTTTTAGATTTCTTTCACACTTGAAAGTGTGAACTTTTTTTTTACACAACTATAATTGTGAAAAATATATTATTTTTTATTTTTTTCCACATTTATTAATGTAACCAATTTTTACACATCATTAAGTGTTAATAAACTAACAAAATTTACACAATTTTGAAAAATGTGTGAAAATAAAGTACGTACAATCAACTATTTTTTTTAGTGCAGATTTGATCTCTTTCAATTTTGTTTACTCAACTATAATTAAACAAATACAAAGTGACAAATATTGTTAACCTTAAATTTGAACACTGTAGTATTTTACTTAAATCTGTCGAAAGAAGATGCTAACAAATTACAATTTGGACACTGTGAAAATAAAGTGCGTACAATCCATAAAGTTGACTTTACTAATAAGTTGTTAATTACACTATAGTATTATTTAGACCTTGTTATCTAGCCCATGGAGGGAAGTAATTGTAGTATAAAAATTACAGTTTACCAAAGTAATTTGGATACTTTTTTTTTTCTTTTAAAAATGTAAGGTATATATTGATTACAAAAGAAGATACTAACAAATTACAATTTGGACACTATTTTTCGTCAGATCTGTCCAAAATTTGGGTTATTAAATTAGAGATTTAGATCTAATAAGTTGTATAGTTACTTAGATCTAATCTTTTATATAATAAAAGAATTACATCATTTCGCAGTATTTTTGCAAAAGACTTCTCATTGAAAAAAAATTAGACCAATAGGAGAGGTTGATTTTGCCAAGTAAGCGAAATCGGGCGACGTGATTGCTTAATAAAAGTCAAAATTAAATTAATTTTGGTCTAACCTTTAGTTTATTTGGTGTAGAAATTTGGTTGAGAAGAAAAACACATAAAAATATATGTGTCAAATTTGTGAAAACAAAAACTTTAAAAAAGATGGGGTAATTAATAAAACTTTAGTGGTTAATTTTTAAAAATTGTATAGAGTTAAGTGTAATATTATAAGTTTCCATGTTTTTTAATAACTTTGAAAATTGTTAAACACAAGACCTTGATAGATCTTAAGCACTCGGGGATCGTTAGCTTTGCCTATGTAATCACAAGCAAACTAATAGAAGAACTCTACAACTTGGTATTGTAGCGGAAAATAAATACAAGTTATAGTAACTAAGAACACTTTTGATCCTCTATGGATCTTTGATTATAGAAACTCTATGTTTCGTATAGAATACAAGACTTGAGAAACTTCAGAAAAGCTTATCTATTACAATCTAATATGGTTTCTTATATAGGCAAGAAACCCTAATAAGCGTTGACAATTTACGCTTCTACCACTACACTAGACTAAGCATGCAACTAGACAAGCATGCAACTAATTATATTGTTTTGTTAATCATCGTGTTTATTCTGAGTAAGCTCTACTTGAAACGGCGCCAACCTATATTAAATACGGCGCTGACTTTTACTCTATTACTGAGCTTATCTCTCCTACGTGTTTCCCACTTTCAGCAGCTACACAGTATCTGCTTTATCATTTCTGCTGAAGTATAACTTCGGCAGCATCAATTCTTCTTCGGCAGAATCTCTTCGACTGAAGCTTCGGCAGAATCAGTAGTTTGTGCTTCGGCAGAATCAGTAGATTACCTTAATTCCCAACAATCCTCCCCTAAACTGGAATTTGACTAGGTTAAGTTCCAGTTTCCTTGATAGATCGCTAATGCGGTTGAGGATTGTAACATTTTCCTTGAGGATTGTACCATAATGTTGTGAGAGCAGTGAGTGGACAAGATCTTGAGGATCAGCAACTGAACTGTGAAACACCAAATCTTTGCAGCAACATATGACATCGTGTACCTCAAAACATATAAGTTCAATACTATTCTCATCACTTCCAGGTGTGTTAACTCCTGTGAGAGGTGAATCATCGAAATTAATGGATTTGATGTCTCTTTACCAATAGCCATTACTACTGGAGTAGCCACATGTTTGAGTTCGAAAACTATGGTACATTGATAACCATCTGATTTATTGGCAAATCAGCAACCATATAAACGGATTTGTCTTGTCTTTACCTGTAGCCGTTTGCTCAGGACTAGTCAATTCTTAGGATTGGTTAATTGAGAACCAAATATGGATTCAGTTGTCTTTACCACATGCCATATACATGTGGACTAGCCAATTCTTGGATTCCAAAAAGGAATAGACCATGGTGAATTGATGACCATACAACTCTCAGCAGTAAAGCATGGGTGGTTGCAAACCCTATGGTTTTGAGCAAACCATTACAGCTATCAACAGATTTGATGTGTCTTTACCAAAGCTGTACCCTTTGGACTAGCCAACTCTTTGATATACAAAAGGTACATCGGGTGAGTTAAAGACCATCAGTCAAAAGTTCTACATAAAAGTAGTTTTTTTTTTTTTTTTTTTTTTTTTTTTTTTTTTTTTTTTTTTTTTTACTAAGACTCTATTTTTAAAACTGAATAAGCTCAATAAAAAATTTTGAAAGGGAAAATTAAAGACCTAATTTTTATTAAATAAACGCTATCACTATTTTTAAAATGATGTTTATGTGAGATTTCTTTTTATGAAAGCGTTTACTAAAAACTTTAGACAAAAATAGACAAATAACATAAGCAAAGCAAACCAAAGTGAACAAACTAGGATGGTGCAGAGAGTACCAAGTGACCTGATATGGATGAAGAAAAGGCCTATTGCTGTTGTTGAAGTTGAGTTTTGATCAATCCCACCAGAGTTAAGGCAGATTGTTTTTCATTTCCCACAGGATCTGGAGGAATTTCCAATTTCTGACTCAACATCTTTTCCATAAGTCTTTTAGGCAGAGGATACTTTCTTTCAGACAACAGGCACACAGTGATTCCACCCTTAGTCTCAAGGACATGCACCCGAGGGAGAGGATAGAATCTCCAGGATGTAAGCTTCCACCGATGTGAGTTTTCCCAAATTGAAGATGCTTTACTATTGGGAATGTGGGAGTTTAACAAGATTTGAAAATCTCCTGGCAGGTACATTCCAGAGCCTTGAGGTTCGTTGTTGCAATAATGGGTGGAAACTTGAGTAAACAGAGAAAGTAGGTCTGCTCTATCTATCAAGTGTAGAATTTCCTTCAGAAAGGTGAATTCCACTGAGGTAGAGTCCCTACGAAGAAGAACATTCATCTGATCTTCCTTCAATTTCCAGGCTATCCCATCTTCTGAGTTTCCATCAGGAAGATCAGTAGCAGACCCTTCTATGATGAAAGATGAGTCATCAGCTTCAAGATCTAAAGAAGAAATCTTGGCCTTAGTCTTCTTTCTCCTCCCAGGCAGATAGATCTGCTGAGGGGGAGCATTTTCATCTTGTGCATCTGTAGTGGGGCATGTAACAGTAGATGGAGACATGGTTGAAGCACGAAATGCTTTCATCCTGTGGGATATCCTTATAGCCTTTTCTGTTTTGGTTTCTGCGAGATCAGCTTCCTTAACTTCAGAATCTTCTACTGTGACAACAGGTGTTGCTGAGGGAGAGGGAGCTGATGCTTCAGGTGCTTCAGGAGGAATGGAAGATGGTTCAGCAGATTGACCCTTGGCAGTAGTAGAAGCAACTTTAGAGGTTGCTTCAGCAGGAATGACTGGAGAAGATTCTTTGGTTGTAGCATCAACAGCCTTGAGTCTTTTGGCCGTTTGAACAGCTTCATTTTCTGAAACCCTTTTTAAGTTGGAAGAACGTGCGAAAGCTAATCTTCTTTCCTCCATGATTTGGTTATACTTGCGATACAGGACAGAATCAGGATAAGCCTTGACTTGCTTCATTGTTAGACCAGAGTTGGACTGTGAGTATTGGTTTTTCACCACCCTTCTCATTTCATCTTTAGTAGGGGGTTTGGTTTTGGCTTTCTGAGCTTGGATGGCCCTCTTTTGTGCAAGTGCTTCTTGCTTCCTTTGTCTTCCCTGAGCCCTCATTCGCTCCACATAGTTGTCACTAAGAAAATCTCCACCTAGGATACTTTGAGCTAGAGAAGGTCTTGAAATGACATGCTGAGTTAGAACATCCCATTGTGCAGCAGGCATCTGAACCCTCAATTCATCTAGTTCTTTTCTTCTCTCAGGAGTTAGAGATGAGAATTCTTCTGTTTCAAATTGTTTAGCCAATGCTGCATCTTCCTTTGACTTCTCAAACTCTGCCAATCTACTAGCTTGACCTAGCCTTTCCTCCTCGGTCACTAGGTTAGGACCAAGCTCATCTTCAGTGATGACATTTTTCCCTTTGTCATCAGGCTGCTTAGCACATTCTTCTTCAGTAAGATCAACTACAGGAATTTCTTCTGGAGTACTTAAATCAACATGTTGATGTAGATTATCAACTGAGGTGGTCAAGACAGCAACATCAGGATGATCTGCTGAAGGTGAAGGGTCTGATGGTTCTTGAACAGATGAAGTCTGTCCAAGGTCTGGGGATGCATCCTCCATTTGTATATCAGCAGATGCAGCCTTATCAACTACAGGTTCCTCTGAAGCTTCAGAAGAAACCTTGTGAAGATCAGATCTCTTTCTTCTGGTGTACAGAACAGGTTTCGTCTTCTTTGATGAAGTGGCAGCTACAGATGAAGGGTCATTGAGAGAAACTTCAGCCAACATTTCTAGAGACCCAAAGGGAGGAACTTCTTGCTCTTCATCAGATGAAACCACCAATTTCCTTTTGGAAGACCCTTGTAGGTTGTGCTCTAAGACCTTAATCTGATTCTGCAGTTCTTCAATTTTGCCTCCAAGAGAAGACTTGGTCTCTGCAAGCTCCTTTTTCAGATTCTTAACCTCTGCAGCATACCTGTTGACAAGAGCATACACAGATGAGAGTGTAATGGGGTCCTCAGCTCCACCAGCAGATTGCTCTGTGGTAATGGGAGCCTCATTGGACCTTTCAGAAGTACCCTGGTCATGCTCAATGTGGGGAATATCTTCATCAAGAGGATCCCTCACAGGACTTGGTGTGGATGGTCTATTAAGCTCTGACTCAACATGAGTATCAAGTGTGGGTGGAGGACTGGGACAGGGTGGCTGATCAGGAGCAACATGAGTTGCTTCAACAGTAGAAGATGGGCCCTCATCAATGTTGACCAATGGATTACCATCAGTAGCAACAGGTGAAGTAGGAGGATTATGAGCCACATTCTCCTCATTAGCAGCCTCATTACCTTGGGGCAACATAGCAGCTAACAAGGGATGATGTTCCCCTTGAAAGTTGGTTCTCATAGTAGCAAACAGTTTAGCAGTCAAGGAACCTATAGGATAAAAGGCTTGGGCTTGGGTAGAGGTGTCTAATATGATTTGTAAAAACCTTGGGTACATTAAAAATTTTCCCTTTGTCTTTTGAATATTTTCAACCATGTTTTCGAAAATATACTTAGAAAAATTGAAAGTTACCCCTTGAGAAAGACACACAATACCATATCCCAGTCTGGTAGAGAACTGGTCCCATCCTCCGGTCTTGTTGCTCATGCATTGGAGCAGTGTGTGAACCAGCAACCTCCATTTTGGGCAGAGTTCCTTCTTTAGCCACATATCTGTTCTTGTTCCTCGATACCCAATAGCCCTTAGCCCATTCAGCACATCTTCCTGATTAGGGTAAAATACTCCATCAGCATCTTCCAAGTGAAGCTTCCTCCTAATCAAGTCCTCTGTCACAATGTACTCTGTTTCATCAATCACAGCCCTAATCTCAGTCTCGCTCCTCTTCTCAGCAGTTGCCCAAATTGAGTAACCAGAGATTCGTATATCTCATTTGGAGAATGAGTTAGTGCATAACGAATCTTGGATCTTTTCAGAAATTCCACCATTGGTTCGTACAGTTCATAACCTTTGCCATTACCCAGAAATGCAACTTTGTTGTGATCATATTTAAATTCAAGACCCATGAGGAATATGAGTGATTAGGATTATGATTTTGAAATGGTGAGAGTTTGTGTAAGTGGAATGAGAGGGAATTTGTTCGTTCTGAAGCGAGTGATGGTGGATGAAGTGTTTTTGCCCAAATAATAGTCAAAGAAAAATGGACCGTTTGGTTGACCATTGCTGACGTGTATGACATCTTTGACCCGACCCAGAATAACACTTCGGCAGAAATACAAGATCAATCTGCTGAAGTTATGGCATCAGCAGAATGCATCAAAGATAAGAATATCTTCGGTAAGTTTCTAGAATTACTGTGCCACCCACTTGCATTAAACTCATTGAACCTCGAATCCGTCTATAAAATGATCCCAATGTAACTCATCTTTTCACCAAGATCCCCAAATATTTACCACAAACCCTAGAAGCAAAATAACCTCAATTAACCCAATTGCACCATGAATACCAAACCTGAGATCATAGATCTCACTTCCTCAGCTTCCTCATCTTCTTCATCATCATCAAGTGGTGAATCAAACCCATGGTTCTCTTACTTTCCTCAACCCTATCCAAGACCAAAAAAGTCGCCCTTTCTTCCTTCTTCAGAAGATGACAGTGTAGTGAATCCAAGTGAATCTGCTGATGATTCTGATGACTCCTATAAGGAGGGAACATCTTACTCCCAACCTCCAGCACCTCGGTCTCAACAAAGACCTCGTGCCAGGAATCCGCCACTCCCCAAAGATAGAGAGGTGGTTCTTGGTCTCACTGCGCCATCTTTTGGTGCATAAACACCCATCGTATAGAAGAAGGGCTTGAGGAGGGTGGATCGATTGCATTATGGTTGAAATGAATAGATGAAGCACAAAGGACACGATAGTTCTCTTCGTCATCCTACGTGGTCATCGTCATCATCAATCGTTTTCATCAATCCATCCCTCCATTTTGGTCCTTAGCATCTTCGTCGTGCTGGTCATGCACATCCAACCAGCCAGTTAGACTGAATGGGTGGTTATGCAAGACTTCACAAAGGCATAGCCAGCATTTAACGCATATCCAGCATTCCATTAGATTTCGGAATGAAAGATATACCTTAGATTAGGCTTAGCTTAAGTGTACAACTCGTATCTTGAGGATGCAAAATAGAAGTAGTTGTCTTTATGTAAGCTGTAAGCTGTAAACTGTTTCTTGAATGAATGAATGAACAATTTGACTTTATTTTCTTTTCTTCAGTATTATCTTCAGTAGAATCAAATTGTATGCTTCAGTATTTGTTATCAGAAGAAACAAGCAACACTTTCTCAGCTATTTGACCATGTACTAATGAGCCAATCTTGATGAATTTGAACTTGACCATGAGATATATAAACTGCAATCCAGATAAGGAATAGGCAAAATGCAGTACAGACAACTGCAAACAAACAAACTAAACATACACAACAACAAAAACAAATAAACTAGAGAAATATTAGAAGTTAGTGTTAGCAAAACAAACTAAGATATAAAACCAAACAAAAATCTGCAGAGTAAAAATCGAAACAACAAAAATCTGCAGAGTTTGCACAAATCCTCCCCTGAGGCATATGCCTCCCCTGAGGCCTATGCCTCCCCTTAAACTATGCAGTCAAGGGTTTAGCATTCCAATATTGACCACGAGGTGTTGAAACCTTGGTCCATCAAACGCTTTTGTTAATAAGTCTGCCACATTATCATCAGTATGGATTTTTGCCACTTTTATCAAATGTTTTTCATAAGCATCTCTTATAAAGTGGTGCCTGATTTCAATGTGTTTCGTTCGACTGTGAAAAACTGGATTTTTGACTATGCAGATGGTACTTTGATTATCTATATGAATTGTAGTGTTCATAAAGTTGTACCCATAGTCCAGCAGTTGGTTCTGAATCCAAAGGACTTGTCCACAGCAATTTGCAGCAGCAACGTACTCTGCTTCAGTAGTTGAGGTGGCCACAATGGTTTGTTTCTTGCATTGCCAAGAAATCAACCTCTTGCCTAGGAACTGGCAGCCCCCAGTTGTGGATCTTCTGTCCAAATTTGCACCAGCATAATCACTGTCACTGTATGCTTCCAACTTGAAAGGAGATTCTTTTGGGTACCAAAGACCTAAGAGAGGTTGGCCTTTGAGGTACTTAAAGATCTTCTTGACGGCATTGAGATGGGAAGCAAGAGGAGTGACTTGATGTCGAGAACAAACACTCACTGCAAATGTAATATCAGGTCTTGAAGCTGTCAAATACATCAATGAACCAATCATAGACCTGTACAGATGAACATTCACAGGTAGATCTGGTTCATTATTTGCTTTAGCCTTAGGAGCTTCATAGGGTGTTGTGGCAGTCCTAACACCTTCCATACCAAACTTCTTCAGAATGTCCCTTACATATTTATCTTGACTGATAAAGATGCCATCTTGTTTCTGCTGAACCTGAAGACCCAAGAAGAAAGTAAGTTCTCCCATAGCACTCATTTGGAATTCACCCTTCATAAGTTCCTCGAATTCCCTGCACCAAGCTTCGTTTGTGGAACCAAATATGATGTCGTCCACATACACTTGCACCAGAATGATGTCTGAGTAATTCTTTTTGAGGAACAGAGTTTTATCAATAGCTCCTCTCCTATAGCCATGCTTCAGCAGGAATGAAGAAAGCCGAGCATACCAAGCTCTTGGAGCCTGATGTAAGCCATAAAGAGCTTTAACAACTTTGTAAACATGATTTGGGTGATCTGGGTCTTCAAATCCCTTTGGTTGAGAGACATAAACCTCTTCTTCAATCTCACCATACAAAAAGGCACCTTTGACATCCATTTGATACACCATGAACCCCATATAAGAAGCATAAGCCAAGAAAATGCGAATTGCTTCAACTCTTGCAACAGGGGCAAATACTTCATCATAATCAATTCCTTCCTCCTGTCTGAATCCTTGTGCTACTAATCTTGCTTTGTTTTTAATCACAACACCCCGAGAATCTCGCTTATTCTTCAGAACCCACTTTGTCCCAATGGCATATTTGCCATCAGGTAGTGGTACCAAAATCCAAACCTGCTGGTTGTGAAATTGTTGCATCTCTTCTTGCATTGCTTCTAGCCAACTTGAATCATTGAGAGCTTGAGATACACTGGTTGGTTCCACTTGAGAGAGAAAGCAAGCAAACAGACAATGTTTAAAGTCTGTGTGATTGTCTCTTTGTTGGTTGGAGACATAAGAGAGAAAAGCAATCTGTCCAAATTGAGGACTTGTGATAGCCCTTCGAGTTCTGACAGGTGCCAGAAGATCACCGATGATGTTGGATTGAGGATGAGCAATATTGATCCTCTGAGTAGCAGTGGGGTTGACTTCAATGGATGGATCAAGATTAGTGATGGTTGGTTCAAATTCAGCATCATAAGAGGGTGAGGTGAAAATGCCAGCTTTGGGTTGATGATTTCCAAGATCTGAAGGTTTTGGAAAACGTGTATAGGGTTCACCAAAGTCTAAGGATACTCGAGAAGGAACAGCATAGCTTTCAGCAGATTTGGGGATGGATGGTGTGACAGAGTCAACTTCAGCAGACACATTGTTTCTGCTGACTCCTTCATTAGCTACCCCTTCTTTCAGTTTCTCTGCTTCAAGCTTGGCGGCAAATTCTTGAGTCTGAAGCCTAGCGAGGTCCTCAGCATAGTGAGAGTCATCTTCATCACTTGAATCAGCAGCATCCTTGGAGGTGGTACCGGCAATATTGTTAGGAGAGAAAGAAGGCACAAGTATGGGTTGCTCATCATCTTCAAACTCATTTTCAGAGTCATCATTTAAAGGACCTGCAGTGTTAGTTGGAGATTCTTGAGGACCTACATTTTGGTTAGCCAAATGTCTGGTGTAACCCAAATAATCAGTTAAGTAATCAAGATCAAAGGACCACGAGTGACCTTGTCCTTGAACATTAAGCTTATCTTCCAAAAATCTCAGGTTCAATGTCTCCTCTATCTTCTTGGCTTGCAAGTTGTACACCCTGTATGCCTTACTATGAGCTGAATAACCCACAATATAGCCATCATCAGCCTTTTCATCAAACTTTCCCAACGGATCACTTGTGTTTAGAATCGTCACTTGACAACCAAAAGGTTTTAGGTAGTGAATGACAGGAACCTTTCCAAAGAGAAGTTCATATGGGGTTTTGAGTTGTGGTCTGGTAATGGACACCCTATTTAGCACATAGCAGGCAGTGCCAACAGCTTCAGTCCAGAACATAGTGGGCAGTTTAGAGTCTGCAAGCATGGATCTAGCAGCCTCTATTAAGGTCCTATTCTTTCTTTCAGCCACCCCATTTTGTTGCGGGGTTCTTGGATTACTGTAGTCCCTTTTTATGCCTTTTGACCCACAGAGTTCTATAAGAACAGCATTTTTAAACTCTGTCCCGTTATCACACCGAATTCCCTTAACCTTTTTGTTCAACTGATTTTCAACAAGAGTGATGAATTCAGTTAGCACTTGAGATGTTTCATCTTTGGTTCTGAGAAAGAAAACCCAACAAAATCTGCTGTAGCCATCAGTGATTACCAAACAGAAGAACTTATGATCAATGCTTCTGACTTGAGTTGGACCAAACAGATCCATGTGAAGCAACTGAAGAGGTTCAGTAATGATGCTCATAGCATTGATAGCTTTGTAAGAAGCTCTGTGTTGTTTTCCTTTGTTGCAAGCGACACAATTGTGATCATTTGTGAATACTTTGGTGGGAAGTCCTTCAACAAGACCCATTTTAGAGAGTTTGTTAATGGTCTTGAAGTTCACATGCGCCATTCTTCTATGCCATTTAGTGGACTCATCTAGAGATGCTTTAGCTACCAAGCAAGTGAGATCACCTCCTGGTTGAACTTGATTAAGGTTGAATGTGTATAAGTTGTGAGTTCGAGGAACCTTCAGCAGGATTGAAGTTTCTTCTGGGAGTTTGAAGTATTTAGACAGCACAAGACATTCATTCTCAGTGAAGAGAACTTTGTTCTTAGTGTCACAGATTTGTGAGACAGAGAACAAGTTGAAATGTTGAAGTTCCTTAACAAAGTACACATTTTCAAAATCCAGATGAGGTGTCTTTATGGTGCCCTTCCCAGTGATACTTCCATCACTTCCTCCAAAAGTCACATTGCCTCCTCCTTCTATAGGGACAAAATTATGCATCATATCCCTGTTTCCAGACATGCTTCTGGAACAACCACTATCAACAATACCAATATTCTTATGCTTAAGGGGATGATCCTACAAACAACAACAAAAATATATACAAAATAGTTAGTATTCAGAGGAGGCTCAAGTCATTACTGACTTGAACCTGCCTTGTGGATCACAGGTTTAGGGCATGAAGTTCTAGAGGATCCACTATTGTTCTTGGTCCTCCATTGATAGTTCGGTCCCTTGTTAGTCCAAGAACAACTGCTGAGGGCTTCACAGCAGTGCTCCCATATCCCATCCCAGCATACATGGAGTCAACATGTGTAGGCCAATAGTCATGTTTAAAGTATGAGCTCGTTGGTTGGCCATAAGGTCTAGTAACTGAACTTCTCCAATGAGAGTCAGTGTTAGCTGCTTGTGGGACATAAGGTGGAATGTTAGCAACATTGGTCCAGTTGTGTTTGTGTTGAGTAGCACATGCACCCAATCTTTGTTCATAAAAATCACAATCCTTAATTAAATGAAATTTACTGCCACATACAAAACATGTCTTCTTCTTAGAAGTTTTATTCAAATAGGAAGATGTTGGATTACATGCAGAAGTACTTAAAACAGATACATTTAAGGACTTGATTTTAACAGACTGATTATTCAAACATTTAAAAGCTAAGTCTTCAGGAGAAACTGTCTTGGAAGATGATTCCTCAGCAGCTTCCCTAGAGGACTCACAAGTGGACTGGGGTGCAGGCTTGGGTGTTGGTTCAGGCTTGGGAAGTTCAGACTTCTCATTTGAATCACAGCTTTCATATGAAGTAGACCCTTGATCCGATGAATTGTCACTGTCAGAGCAAGAGACAAAGTCATTAGATGAGGTATCAGGGTCTGGCAAGTCTTTTGACTTTTTGCCATACAAGTGATGTGATCCATCAAAGTCAACAGTGATGGATAGGTCTGTGGGCATGAACTCACCTCTAATGGGACCAGGGACAGCATGCATTATACCTTCTTTAACATAATTAGCTAATCCTGCTGATGTAGGTTTACGCCCATCATACTTAGCTTCTGGACCTACATATTTTTGAAAACCTAATCCTATAGGACATGTCTGAGATTGACTAGTATAGATGATTCTATTTAAGCTTTTACCAGACATTTGCCATTCATTATGCCTATCAATTTCTTCAGCTAGTTTTGCCTTAAGTTCTTGGTTCTCAGACACAGCTTCATCCTTTGCTTTCTCAGACAGTTTTAAGTAATTATTTGCAACTTCTAGATCAAACTGTAACACTTTTATCTTTTCTTCATAAGCAATTTGATTCTTCTGAAACCATACTTTTTGTCTTTCTACAGTTTTTAACGCAAGTTTATGAGCTTCATTATCAATATAACATGCATCAAACTTAGGTTTCATAGCATCAAATTCTTCCTTAAGTTCATTGTATCTAAGACTACAGCCAAAAATACAATTGTGTACCTGAGATAGTCCCATTAAGGCAAACTGATCATGCCTTTCATCCAAAGTGCACCTTGCAAGCAGTCCAAGCTTGTCAGTATCATGAGCTTCCTCATTAACAGGTTCATGTGCAGTCCAGTTGACCTGTTCATCCATGGTGAGGAGAGCTGCTGAAGCTCCAGCTTCCTGCTGTTTCTGCTGATAGGAAAGATATTTGGCTCCATCTCCATTCTTTCTGTCCTTGCATTCTCTAGAGAAATGCCCCATCTGATGACAAGAGTAGCACCTGACTTTCCCCCTATCAAAGCGAGCTGGTTCTTTTCCTTTGAACACAAACTTCCTTCCAGCCTTCTCTTCAAACCTTTTGATGTCCACTGACAACAAAGCCACCTGCATTTTCAGCTTCATTTCCTCCATATCAAGAGGGTCCACCTGATCAAAGTCTTCATATGCAAGATACTGCTGAGTATCATAGTCAGCAACAAACGAATGAAGAACATCCTCCATCACACTACTAGACCTAGCTTGAGAACTTGGTGGAGTGGGACGGGGGTTATGTGATGCAGGGGGAGCTGAGGATGATGATGGAAAGTAGTTGGAGCTAGGAGCTTGTACCATCATGTTGGAATGAGATGTCCCAACAAAAGCTGCATGGTTAGAAGGAGATGTACGGTAGGGAGTCCTGACATCTGGTTCAAGAGTTCTGAGTCTGTTGTATAGCTCATCAAAGGTGAGCATGTCCAACCCTCCTTTAGCCTTGAGTGCAATACTAACATGCAACCATGATGGTGGCAAGGACCTCAAGAACTTTGAGTTGCAATCTTCATTGTCTGGTTTAGCATTTAGCTGATTCAGCTGACTCAGGATCCTGTGGAACCTGTCGTATCCCTTGTGGATACCTTCTTCTTCTGATATGTTGAAGTCCTGAAACTGTTGTCTTAGCATGGACTTCCTCATTCTCTTTGATTCTTCATTTCCTCCGAACATTGCCTTGAGAGCCATCCATATGTCTTTAGCATCATCCATATGGTGAAAATCACACAGATGATCTTCAGGAATGGCTTGAAGCAGAATAGTCTTCACTTTATGTTCTCTCTGCATGGCCAGCACTTCTTCAGCAGTCTTTGGTGGAGCCATGATAAATTTCCCATCTCTGTCAGGAATCATCTTCTTTAGACTATTTCCTTTCTTCACTACTTCCCACAGATTCCAATCAATATTTGAAATCCAGTTTTCCATCTTCATAGTCCAAAGTTCATATTCTTCCCTCTTTAAATAAGGAAATTTACCATTGCTGTTTGTGAGACTGAGTTGTTGCATGGAAGTGGTGTTGGTGTTGTTTGTATTTGTGGTTTCGGTTTCATTATCGGATCCAGGCATGGTGAATGAATGTTTGATTGTATGGGGGTGAGAATGGTTCTTAGTATCGTAGAGACTTCCCGAGGCTCTGATACCACTTGTTAAACACAAGACCTTGATAGATCTTAAGCACTCGGGGATCGTTAGCTTTGCCTATGTAATCACAAGCAAACTAATAGAAGAACTCTACAACTTGGTATTGTAGCGGAAAATAAATACAAGTTATAGTAACTAAGAACACTTTTGATCCTCTATGGATCTTTGATTATAGAAACTCTATGTTTCGTATAGAATACAAGACTTGAGAAACTTCAGAAAAGCTTATCTATTACAATCTAATATGGTTTCTTATATAGGCAAGAAACCCTAATAAGCGTTGACAATTTACGCTTCTACCACTACACTAGACTAAGCATGCAACTAGACAAGCATGCAACTAATCATATTGTTTTGTTAATCATCGTGTTTATTCTGAGTAAGCTCTACTTGAAACGGCGCCAACCTATATTAAATACGGCGCTGACTTTTACTCTATTACTGAGCTTATCTCTCCTACGTGTTTCCCACTTTCAGCAGCTACACAGTATCTGCTTTATCATTTCTGCTGAAGTATAACTTCGGCAGCATCAATTCTTCTTCGGCAGAATCTCTTCGACTGAAGCTTCGGCAGAATCAGTAGTTTGTGCTTCGGCAGAATCAGTAGATTACCTTAATTCCCAACAAAAATTTAACAAATACTCCCTTATATTTTATACCCTCTATACTTTATAACTTAAAAATACAATATATATGTTGTTTTATACATCAAAAGTTGGACAAAGTTAGAAATATATACGAGCTGAGTGAATTTAACATTTAGACCTATTATATGTTAGTATTTGGTTATTTACACCTGGTCATTTGGCCCATTGGATCTAATATCACTTTTAATGCGTTTAGAATGATAACTACATAAGTTATATATAAGATGGGCAAATAAAAATTGAAACAACAGTAAAAAGTAAAATGTGAATTTGTAATTCAATCTTGATTATAAAGGCATAACGTATTTAGACCTTGTTATCTAGTCCATGGAGTATAATAATTACAGTTTACCAAAGTAATTTGGATACTATATTTTTTTTTCTTTTGAAAATGTAAAGTATATGTTAATTACAAAAGAAGATAACTAATTGCAATTTGGACACTATTTTTCCATAGATCAGTCCAAAATTTGGAATTGCATAAAGTTTTGGGTTATTAAATTAAAGATTTAGATGTAGTTGTTTAGACCTTGTCATATAACCCATTGGATCGATTATTATATTGTAATGTAATAAAGTGAGACAATATTAAAAGTAATTAGAGTATAAAGAAGAAGACTTACAGTTTACTAATGGATGAAAAAGTCTTTGAGAGTGAAATGTTGGTATGAATGTCTGCAATCAAAAATGAAAGATGAAATGTAGTTACAAAGAGTAAAGGCAACTGGGGGTTGACCCCAAGTTAATTTTTATTTGCATTTCTGGTCCCTCGGGTTTGGATAATATGCAATCTATTGGATTAAGCTACATGTCAAATTTCAACCAATGTTTTGTGATACATTATTATAGCATCGTCAAAAATCACATGTCAAATGAGTCATACTTTTTTAAGCGACAAAATATAATGTATTTATCATTTATTAAATTTTAACACAAATCCTACAAATATGTGTATGTCTGTTATAAGACTGAGCATGGAAGGTTTAAAACAGAATCGGATTGACAAAACCGATCGAACCAACAAAAACCGAGCCTACCTGACAACCCTTTAGTTCGGTTTAGGTTTTTCACGAGTATTGGTTTCGGGTCGGTTCGGTTCTGTTTGACCTAAATCCGACAAAAACACACATAAACACACCTAAATCGAACCGAACTGACGGATCCGACACAAAACCGAACCGAACCCACCATATTCGGTTCCGTTTTAATTTAGGTTTTTCACGATTTTTGAATTTTGATTTTTTTCGGTTCGGGTCGATTTTAGACCGATGCTGAGCCCTAGTCGGTTAGGTTGAATTACATGTACTAATCCAACTCATATTGCCGAAAGTTTCTGTTATAAATCCCAACAACCTATAAATTAACTTAACTTGCATGCATGCGCTAACATTAATTGTTTTCTAATGGGTAATATAATTCGAACAACAAAAATTATAACTATTCAGATGAATGGCCGACTCTAACTTGATTCTACGTTGAATTTTAGTATGTTACACTAACAAAGATTTGTGCATTTCTTTTTCAATGTCTTATTTTTGTTGTATTTTCATAGAACTAGTTGTGTACTCGTGCATAGCGACAAGATTCTACAGCGGCAAATAGTTATAGTTGGATATTGTGGTTAATTGTTTTGTATAACATTCAACAATTAACATTGTCAAGTCTTCATCATCATCCAAGAAGACACCAACATCATGCCTTGTTTCTTTTTAATAAATTGGGATTGAAATATGGATAGGATTGAGAATGAAATGGGGATGAATATGTAAATAAAAGAAAACTAGTAAAAATTGGGTAATTTTAAAAACAAAAATTATTTTTAAGGCAATTATTTTCTAAAATGTTTTTATACGGAAAGCAAACAAATATTGGAATTTAAAGAATTTAAGTTCTAAAAATGTATTTTGAGGATTAAACATTATTCGTTTTTAAGGTTTTTTGAGTGCATTCTACGTAGCAAAGATAAATTGTTTAGTTTAGAAAGTATTTAGAAGAAATCTAAGCTCAAATTATTCAAATGTTTATAAGGCTATGTAGTAACAAAAAATTAAGTGTCAATATAAGACACAAGATTATGGATAGTATTTTAAAATACTGCATATAGGTCTCATGTTTCTCTATTAAGGTATAGCCGTTTATGTGTCGTTTTGTATCTAAACGAAGAATTTTTTACTACAATTTTATGGGGGGTTAGATTTGTCCACAATATTAAAGGTTAAAGACTTAAAAGGGCAAAAACAGAAACAAGCATGTAAGTTGGGTTAAAGACTTACATAAAAACCACACATTTTAGCTTTGGTCATCTTCCCCAACTCCATTAAAGACCAAGCTAAGCTATGTTTTAGTAAAATCTAATAAATATTTCATTAGCCCATAAAATCTATTTTCTATATCACAAACACTACCTAATATGATGCCTCCGATTTGTTTGATGCCCTGGGCCATCGCCCGGACTGCCCATTGCCAGGGCCGGGCCTGCTCAAGATCAAAGCGAACAACATCTAGAAGAAGAAGAAACAACGTTCACTTGCAAGATTTGCATCGAACCCGTAATGCTCCCCAACAGTAAATTTAAGAAGGGATAATTCTTTAAAAAAAGCACTATAGTTGTCAAAAATAGCAGTTCTGCGTAACGAACAAAAAAAATACTCTGATGAAAACTAATGTTGACATTTTTGTCTTTTTTTAAGTATTATGACCATTTTACCCTTCCAAATTACATAAATGGTCCCTGTGGGTTTGCGAAAATTGCATCCATCGTCCCTAAGCTAAATTACATAAATGGTCCCTGTCGTTTGGAAAAAATTGCGTCCATCGTCCCTTATTTTCGAAGTTTTTGTTCCAATTTTTTTTTCGAATTTTTTTTCCTGAATTTTTTCGAATTTTTTTTTCCAAATTTTTTATTTCGATTTTTTTTCTGAATTTTTTTTTCAAAATACTTTTTTTTCTAAATTTTTTTCGAAGTACTTTTTTTTTCAAATATTTTTTCTGAAATAATCTTTTTAGAATTCTTTTTCGTGGCACTAGAAAAAAAATTGATTTTTTTTTGTAATATTTTCTAATAAAAAAATTTTTCGATAAAAAAGTTCACTTGTAGCAAAAAAATAATCAAAAGTGAATTAAAAACAAGTGAAAACGTATAAAAACGGAGTAAAACGTATAATGAAATATTCTGAAATTTTTTTTGAAATTCTTTTTTTTTCAAATTTTTTTCTGAAATAAATTTTTTTAGAATTTTTTTTGTGACATGCGTTTTTTTTTGTTTTTGTTTTTGTTTTTTGTTTTTTGTTTTTTTTTTGTACATTAGAACGTAGAGGGACCATTTATATTATTTACCTTAGGGACAGTGGAAGCAATTTTAAAAAATTCAAGGGTAAAATGGTCACCACAATTTTTTTTAATCTTTATTACTCACATGAAGACAAAAATGCCAACATTAATGTATAAAAGAGTTTTTTTTTAGTTCGCTACGCAGAACTACTATTTTTGACAACTATAATGCTTTTTTAGAGAATTATCCCATTTAAGAATTGTAATAGATGCATTTACCCGTTTTGCACGGATTGTATGATCATATATATTCAATTGAAACTCGAAGACAATGTTTCAAATATCAAATGCCCCACATGTTACTACAACATGTGATCATTCTCTTGACCCCTTATGAAGCATCATCTTATGGGCTACTTGGTAAACCACTCTAAGATGGTCAATGGATGAAATGCATGTCCGAATGACACAAGCCTAAAGGCCATATATTATTCTTTAAGTATTGTACCATTAGTATTTTACTAATAATGCAATAATGGAGGGACATGTTAATGTATGTGTCCGAAGGACACGTGCCGGAAGAAAGACGATACACTTATGTTGAAGGGCACAGGCCGAAAGACCATACAGATATTCTTTAAAAGTATTACATCATCAGTCTTTTAATATTAATGCAATACTGGAGGGCATGTTAACTTATGTGTCTGAAGGACACGCGCCGGGAGGCATATACAACTCTTGTCTGAATGACATGTGTCGAAAGGCATACAAATATTCTTTAAGTATTGCACCATCGCTCTTCAACAAATACTACAATACTGGGGGGGGGGGGGGGGACATGTTGGCATATATGGTCGGATGACCACGCCGAATGAACAAAAATTGTAGCTGTCAAACGGCCTATGCCGAATCACCCTAGCCGAATGACTCAGGCCGAACCACACCCATGGAAACATAGCAAGTCCAGAACAAGCCCAGAGGCCCAGGTCACAGTTTAACCAAAAGAGTAAGAAATAATATCTGAGGACACGAGAATCACTTGAGCAGGTCCCAAAAAGAGAAATACCACAGTTTGCCGCCCAAAAGTGTCGTGATCACCACAAGATAATGACAAAGAAGTCCACCTATAAAAGGGGGGACATTTACCATTCTTCGAGAGGACTTTTCTCTTACTAAACACATAGAATTCTTGGAATTTTTTTTCATTTATTAAAATTTTGTTTTTTTTATTCTTCAAAAAATCATGCATGCAGCTGGATTCGAACCTGGGTCTGTTAGTCTACAAACAAACATGATTACCACTAGACCAACACATTTTTTTGATTATAACTTGGAAAACCAAATTTATAAATCTCTACAACCAATCATTGACCATTTTAATTAGTTTGAAAAAGAATGTATTTATCTACAAAAATTATAATCCAAAACCATTATTAAAAAAAACATAGGTATATTTTTTTTTCACAAAGAAAAACCCTAATCATCAAATCTCTCTCTCGAAGAAAACTCCATCACTAGGGTTTTAACGATTTTTAATGTGTTTTTGTGCAGGTTTTGCTGTTCTTGGAGCTTTGATAATGTATCTAAACCCTAATTTCATCTTTTCCTCAATCATCTTCTCTAATGACCGTGACTTTTAATTCTGTAGTTGATTTGGAATTTTTTTTAAGCTATGGTTTGTGTGTTTCTTCATCACAGGTTTGTAACCATGAACACTTGACATGCCAATTTTGATACAAGTATTTGCTAATTTCATCTTTACTTAAATTGATGGAACAATTGCATCTAATATGAAGGATATTTAGGTTAGTTATTGCTTTTTTTTTCAGCACTTGTTTTGATATTTGTTATTCATATTATGTTTGTATATGAGTGTTTTTCCTATTTTCTTTCAGTTAGGATATCAAAGGCAACAACTTATATCTTCTTGAAGAACCAAAGACGCCTTACTCTCCCTTTCTTGGAATCGAGAAGGGAGCAGTACGTCAAGAGGCAAGGGTATTTAACGACCGGAAGTTGGATTCAAGGAGGTGTTCTCAGTTGTACTTATTTTCATTCTATTAGCCGATAATAATTTCTATAAATTTTGTTCAATTCTTACTGTTTACCTTTCTTATTGATAGGTTATAACAAAGCTGCTCTATCTTCTAAATCAAGGGGAAACCTTCACAAAGGTTAGATATTGTTTTTACGAGCCCAAATTGCGTAAATATATATTGTTAGGTTTATGTAGTTAAATCGCGGCATAAATTTTGAACTTTCCATGTTTTTGGTTATTATAAAAGGTGACACATTGCTTAGACACCAAAACACCATACTAAATACATCTTACTGTATGCAGAGGCCTCTATGAATATGTTGTTATTATCTGTGAATTAATCTCCCATGAAGTTTATTTGTACGTTTTGGTTCGTTATAATCATCTCTCTCTATATATACATGATCATTATAAATCTTTTACGCTTGCATGTAGTATGTTATGTGTGCAGCAATCAAACTATATAAAAACTGACTGGCACACTTACCTCGAGGATCTGAACGGCTGCGTCTATTATTGCCTATTGGCATGTCGGAACATACGAATCTTTTTTGAATTTTTGTTGGTATCTATAACCATACATTAAATAAAATTAAAATAACCTAAACCATTTGTTATACCTTATGTAAATACAACTTTTCATTGTTATCGATAACTTTGTTGTAGATACATACATGCATTATGAAGTGGAATAGTTGTTACACCCTTTCCAACAGAAGCACCCAGATCTTCAGTTGTCGGTGTAGCGATGGCAGCAGTAGATGGTATACATATAAGTTGACTTCCGGTGGTAGTAAAGTTTTTTTCTTTTTGTTTCAAATAGCCGTTGTTCAACATCTTCTCAGGACTTTAGCCTAACTTGGCTATCGCTTTAAGTTCTATAGTCAACCCTTCCAATCGTTATAGAGAATAGGTGTTGAAAGACCCATCTAATGTTGGTACAATGGGTATATGTTGTGTCTCACCATGTTCCCATGCCCATATCCCCCCTTGACTTGCATTGTACATGTTTTGGTCTTTCCAGAATAGCTTCTCGATTAAGGATTCATGATTAATAAAAGGGTTAATAAAGGCTCAATTTGGTAGTTAAACTTCCCAGTAAACTTTTGTTTTGTAGATTATTTAATCGTTAACTTAGTGTTTTAATCCTTTGCTTTTGTTGACTTGGTGTTTAACCATTTCTTTGATATGTTCTTATAGGTTTGATCAGTCAGAACAGTGATTCAATTTCCCGTAACGTTACACCATAATAAGTTTTCATGTGTGTGGAGGAAGAAGCCATCAAGATATACAGAATACCTAAAAGATATGCTGAGCGTGTGAATATTCGGATTCATTTTAGTTCATTACTCGCCGTGAAATTTAATAAATACCTACGTCCACGTCTTCAGATGCTAATATAAACCTGTTAAGTTAGTCTGTATTTTGTTGTTGAAAACCTATCTGCTATGATTTCGTGTGGTACTATTGATGGTGTTTGTCATGTTATTGTTACTGATGTGAAATTGGTAGGATTATGGCCTCAACAACCTCTGAAGCTCAAGTTTCTGAAGATGAAAACATCGAGTTTACAAAGGAGGAAGTGGATGCACTATTAAATCAGAAGTTTATGGGAGATAGAACTGATAGAAAGGTATAGTTCGTGTTGAAAGGTTTATGGATAATTATTAATATATGTATGACCGGATTCGAACTCGAGACTTTGGGATTGCACACATTACGTATGAGAGTTGATGTTAAAATAATTAATATATATATATAAACGTTATTATTATTAATTATTTGTCACGAAATAAAACTTAACGATAGTTAATATTTAACGAGTTTAGACTAACGGTCGTTAAATGTAAACTACATGGACTAGGTTGGAAATAATAGACGAGAAAGATCTAGAACCCTTGTGGGTTTAGATGGCCGGTCGTGGGGCTCCAAAAGCCCAAGGAGGATCTTGTCTTGGTCACCAAGTTATTAGAAACCTATAAATACAAAACCCTTGTCTTCATAAATCTAATCTTGGATCACCTAGAAACCTTATTTCTTTCTCCTCTCCTCTCCTCTTGGTTTGGCTGATCGTACACCATCCCTCCCCAAGGGATTCGATTTTTCCAACTCCAAGAAACAAGTGTTTGGTTTTATTTGTGATTCAAGAACCTAGCTTTTCACATCAAATCGATATTAGTACATGTGTACAAGAACGAAGAACAAATACATTTGTGTTTGTGGGATTTTGGTATTCGACTTTTAAAAGGGTCGATTGGTATAAACCCTAATTTAGGGTTTTGGTTTTTGTTCCTTGTTATTGATATCGTATGTTTCTTGAATTGCTAAAAGGTACGCACTTTCTTTTAATTCGGTTAATTAATTTACAAGTATTATTCCTATTACTTCCGCTGCATGCTTTGATGATGTTTACTTGTTTTCTATAATTATTATGATTAGTAAAACCCATTAGTGGCATCAAGAGCCCTTAATAATCTTTATGATTATTATATGCTTTTATGGTTTCTAGGGTTTTGAAACTTAGAACCCTAATTTTTTATTCATTGGGTCGATTACCCTTTAATTTTTTTTAGGTTTTATTTTCTGTAAAACTTGTAGAAACTCTAGGATTGCATGTATATTTTATGTGGTTTTCATGAATAATTGTTATGTGCCATGATTATATGCGTATCTTGGGATTATAATTGTTATGAGGAATCCATGGTGGAACATGCATGTTTTGCCATGGATTATTGTTTATTGTTTGTTTTGATTAATTGTTAAGTAAAATTCACATGTTAATTAGTTTGATAAATATAAAATTGGGGAAGACCTCAATATATCTAATAATAATTCGTTATGTGCAATATGGTATATCATTAACTTTGGCTTACGCAATCGACTTGTCGATGTATGTGGCTCACTTGCACTGGTAGGTGAAAGCCCTAGTTAATATATGCATGGTTTTACGCCTAGAATTGTTTACTAGGGTTTATGGAACAAATTATGCATGTGGCTAATTGTTTTTACATATATTAATTGTTAAGTTATATGTATATTATTTGAGTTCCTTTTAATTTTATTAAAGTGCCCTTTGTTTACATTGTATGACATGTTAGTAAGCAAAAATGGTGTTTTGAGAATAGAAAATTAAATGGACTAAATAATGGCGAAATTTGATTTGTTTTCTAAGTATTAAATCTTGAACTTTTAATCGACTGATGCGACTATACTAAATGGTTAGAATGGCTCACCCACTAAAAAAAACTCAAAAGGGGGTTCAAAGAAGTGCGCACAGTCACACTGAAAGGATGTCTAAGGTTATGCTTCAGCGCTTACCTGGTCCTCTGCCTCCCTGTGCGTTTCGATTGGAGCTACCTAGTATAACTTTTCTATGTACGAAGCATCGTAGTGCAAGGTTGTAAGTTTCTCAACGCATCGATTAAAACTTTGTAGAATTTAATCTTAGAAATTTAAAACTATGAGTAAGGTTTTGAAAATTTTTATGTTATGAAGATGTATGCATGCTTCTTCATACATAAGTTTTGATTACACATCAAAATTGTACCCTTTAAAATTTAAGTTTATGCCCTCTAATGATATGAAACACTTGAAGTTGTAATTTATGTTATGCGAGACCTTGAACTAGATTACAATAACAAGGTGAATCTTTATGTTGTGTGAGACCTCAACTTAAATAATTTGCAGTTTCTAAATTAGACTACTTAATTAAGTTAGTTAGCGAGACCTATAACTTAAGGCATAAGATGGGATAAAACATGCTTACGTTTTGCATAATTGTTTGGCAAAATTGTAAATCCCATATTTTCCAGGAATTGAAAACTTGTTTGTCAATTATTGTTCTTGGACAATTACCTAGTCTATACTTTCATCACTAGCAGATCAACTGATGTGGTGAAACTATGATAATGAGGGTCCTAGATTCAAGGAAAATTCTATGGTTAATATGAATATTGACATAAGGGTATTTTATTTTCTTGAAAGATTTAATTATCGAAAATACTAAAAATTGAATTTTGTTAATTCTTTTGATTGTATTAATGCAACATTAAACCGTAAACGTGGTTGGGCTTTGGTAAATTGATCTAGTTCTGTTTTCAAACAAATGTTTGATGAAGAAACATTTACTAAAGACAAACATAAACTCTTTTCCATGGAAGAAGAGTGAGACTCAATCCTATTCCTTTTCATGATTGAGAAAGGTATGTTAGGAACATTAGAATTGTCTAAATTCTAATATAACTCATAGCAACTTTAATAGTTAAGAAAGTTGCACACCATGTTTTCCTCATTACCCTCTGTTGGTGATTGAATTCTTATATGACATTTTGGTCAACTAGAAAACATGTTTGACATTTTATGAATTGTTAAATTAGAAGCTAGACTAATTACCGCAAAATTGGTAAAAGACAAACTAGTATATTTTATCTAGTTGTTTTGTTTTGACTAATTGAAGGTGCTATACATCATTATGGTGATGGTAGACCCATTAAGGAAGAAATTGCATGCTCAAATTTTCAAGTTAATAGCATTGATGGATGATCCATCATCTATAGAGTAGAATACACTCTTTTAGTACCTAAGTAATTGTTACGAATGGTCTTACAAAGGGGTAACAACGTAATAGCACGCTATTTTCACTAGTTAAATGAAACACTTGCAATGTTGTCAAATCCAGTGGGAGTATTGTGTTGCTGAATAAGACATTATTGTAACATTTTCTAATTCAGTGGGCGTTACAGATTTATTATCTTGGTAGTAACTCAGATTATTTCTAGATTTTCTTGAAATAATACATTACGTTCAAAAATGTAGACATTCATATTCTCAAGGATAGTTTCCTTGATAATTAAGTGGTCCTACATTTACTTGTAATGCTTATATATCTATGACACTATCATATTGCTCACATAAACAAACGAATGTCATGGTGTTTATCTACTATATGATGTTGTTCTATGCACAAGTGGGAGAAGTATTTATTGTGTGCAAAGGAACAACACATACAAATATGATTAATGGATTCTCTTAATAGTAAGGTAAGAGATTAACGTTCTAATAAGATTGTCTTGTTTAAAGAATATGTGTCAAGATTATAGCATAGACTACTTTTATGTCTTATGTCATTGAAATTATAGAAACACTTGAAGTTACATTTTAGGTTAAGTGAGATCTTGGCAAGATTGTAATCTCAAGGTAAATCTCCACCTGTCGTGGGATCGGGCGTGGATGCTTTTGCAGTTTCTTAAGTTGGACACTTCAAGGGATGACATAATTAACATAAAGTAATCTAATGCTACTTTAAATATTTGTGTATTCTTGGAATGACATAAATAGTTTATTGTTAGGAATTGGAAATTCCATTAGTTAAAGTGTCGGTCACTCCAAATGATTTCTAGCCTAAGCTAGCTCGTAGACTTGCCATTATTTACGTTATTTAGTAGTTAATTAGTAGCGTAGTATAGTTTAGTGCAACACCGTGGAGGAAGGACGGGTCTTTACCCATTGTATACCTGATCCACAGGCCGTCAGGAGGCCGTTTAATTTGTAACCTATAAATACCCTCTACCTTGCAAGGTAGAGGGTTTGATGTTCTTTGGTAATCTAATATTCCACAAGTTTATCTTTCTAGAATATCCCACTTTCTCTATCTAAAACCATCTATGTGCTTAAAGTGTTAATGTTATGATATGTATGTGAAATTCAATATCTTACAATTGGTATCAAGAGCCATGGTTTGATCATCTCTTACATATCTTTGGATTTCTAGTGGTTTTTAGGTGGTTTTTGAGTTTGAAAAAGTTTAGTGGTTTTTGCATCATTTGGGTGATTTCTAGTGTTAAAAGTTTGGATTTTGATAGTACTTTTGTGTTTAGAATCATCTCAAGTGTTTAGGTTTTGATTTTGAAGGTTTGAATCATTGTGGTTGGGTTGTTTTTGGATTGAAAAGTGATGGTTTTGTGTTTCTCTTGCTAGCGACTTGAGCCTCGGTGAGATTATCTTGGTAGCGACTTGCTTTGTTATTTGGTAGCGAGTTGTTGTTTAACGCCTTAGCGAGTTGAGCTAGCGACTTGTCTATTGAGACAAGCCGACAAAAAGTACAGTTGGTGGATTCCCCACTACGAGTAGCGACTTGGTTTAAGTTAGCGACTTGTAATTTATATTGTTAGCGACTTGGTGTTAGCGAGTTGGTACCTAGCGAGTTGCTATTTAGCGACTTGGTGCTTAGCGAATTGCTGTCAAAATTTTGCTAACGACTTGGACTGTAGCGAGTTGTTATATAGCGACTTGGAAATAGTGACGTGGTTCAGAACTACTTAGCGACTTGGTGCCTAAATTCCTAGCGACTTGGGTGTTAGCGACTTGCTATTAAACTCTTAGATACTTGGTAATTAGCGACTTGGATTTTGAATACCTTGGTGTAGTGAACAAGATATTTATATCTAATCATAAACACATTCATCAACACAATGTCCTACATCACTGATCCTTTAATCACCAAAATACTTGCACTCTATGATACCTTACAGTATAATGAAACAGGATGCTTCCCAGAATGCTCTACATTAAATGATTCAGCAACTTTTAATCAAAACAACTCAGATGAGTCACTCTTAATGTTGACAAATGATGCAAAGAAAATGGAATGCTCCAGTGACCCCTTTCAACTTCTCCATCAGCATCTCAAACTACTTTTATCTACAACTATGGATCGAACAAGCAGTGCTATCATTCGTCAGGATTTTCCCATATTGACAAGAACTGTGTTACTAAACTTAGAACAACTAAGGATTCAAATTACCAAAGAAAAGTTCTCAACTGATGAATCTAAAGCAGCTCTTCAAACAATCTTCAATCAATTTCAGCCACTTATCCGGGGGGAATATTCCTCAGATTTTGATGATGACATGACTAAAATCTCATTCAAGAAACACACTGGAATGGAAATTCATGAGTTCAGAAACACATTTATTCAACTCATGAGTAATATGGAAATATACATCAAGGAAGATGTTAAAGAGAATGATAAGCTGAATGAAATGAATGAGTGTCAAGAGAGACTATAGAAAGATTGTGATAGGTCACACAATAGATCAGTTGAACCAGTGAATGATACTGAATGCAGAAGTTCAGTTGCAATGAAAGAGGATGATGACAAAAGTACTGATCTCAAAGACTCAGAGTCAGAAAAGGTTTCAAGTGATAAGGTACACTTAACGGATCACAATAATTCACATGTAAAGGTACCTGACTCTAACTCTGAACATAACACCATGAAATCGATCTTGGTTGAGCCTGAATCTAAAACTATTAAAGCTAATGACATGATTGAAAAAAGGGTATATGATGAACTTTCAAACAAATACTCAATTCTTGAAAAACATTGTATTTCATTGGAAATTGAAATACAACAAAAGGATGAAAACTTTTATGCAAAAAATACTTGTATTAATCAGGAACTTCCAGAATTTCGAGAATTTTTTGAAATTAATCAATTAAAAACCCAGATTCAGGACAAAGATTCGACCATATGCAATCTGAAATTACTACTCTCAGATGTGCAAAAATGTGATTGTCATGAGATGAGTGATACACTTGAATCTAGAAATGCTGAACTAGCTCTATGTGTGTCCAACCTATTAAGAGAAAATGAGTCATTAAGAAAGAACTTTGAGGAGACCAATTCTAAGTTGATCAATCAATCTAACCTCTTGTTGAAAGACATTGATGACCTCAAAGCCCAAATTCAGGACAAGAGCTTCAATATTGTTGCCCTAAAAAATGAGCTTAGGAAATCTATTGGAAATAGGATGAACACTAAGTTTGCAAAACCTTCAACCTTGGGAAAGTCAACTGTTCAGAACCACTCTAAACGTACAGTAGTTAAGCAGCCTAATGCCTTTAGAACTGAAAGAGTTAAACCATCGAAATCTAGGCTTGCCACCCAAGTTGATAATAATGCTGTTTTGACAAAACCAGTCACTTCATTGCCTCGTTCCGATATGATGAATCTCAAACCTCAGGTTAATGTTCAATGCTCCAAGATCAGAAATATTAGAAGTGCAACTAGTTCTCATACGAAACATCATTTGACTAATCAAACCCCTAAGAAATATTATAATCACAAAAGGACCAATAGTCAAAACAAGGCTGTGCACACATACAAATCCACTAGCAGCTGCTTCAAATGGATTCCCACTGGCAGATTATTTAAGTTTACAGGACTCAAACGGACTTACAAACCTAGATCTTGCCTCAAGTGGATGCCCACAGGAAAAATCTTCAAGAATAGTGAACCTAATGGGATCCCTAATAATGATACGTCTGTATTATACTGTGATGCATCAACTTGTGAGATTAATCATGTCACTAACCCATCCATTTTCAATTCTACATGTGCTTCCAGTACAATGTGCTCTCAGTCTTTTTCAGGTACAATGCTCAATTCAATCAGGAACCTCATGACTTGGTTTCCATCAGAAATGAATATGGCTCAGTCAGGAGCTATAGCATGCCAGAATTGATGTACCTATTACTTTGACTCCTATTCACCTTGAATTAGGACTCGCTCTTTTATATCTGAGTACAAATTAGTTTAATTTTTTTTTGATTTATTTATTTAATTCTTTTAAATTCATAATTTTTGTCATTTACATCCATCTAATAAACGATATATTCGCTGTTATCGATAACATCTACGATCCTAGAAATGTCATTCAATAATGATACGGGATCATAGATGAAGTTCGAACAACTAATATATTTAAAAAAAAAAGGGTTGGTTAAAGTCAATTAATGGTCTTTGTTGACATTGATTGAGGGGGAGATTTTTTTAAGATATCTTGTTTATATCTGCTTCAGTGCTAGTTATGGTGTGTGCTCAGTTGTAGGTTGTTGTCTTGTCTTGCCTTTGTGATAATCTTTGTGTACCCATGTATTAAATATTTAGTATTGAATGTTTATTTAATTCATGGTGATCATTGTGATTGTGTGCTTATCTGGGTTAGTATGCTATCTGATAAGTCTGTTATGGCCATGGATTATAAATGTCTAACTATACAGAATATGATAAGATTGCAACTTTTCATGACTACGTTAGCAACTTGCTTTGAAAATCACTAGCGACTTATTTAAAATCTTTGATAGCGAGTTGCTACACAAGACACTAAACCACAGGGACCGAAAGTGACAACTAGGTATTCTTGGATAATCTCCTCTACTTACCCTCTAGCGACTTACATTTTTTTTCAAACACTTAAAAGTTTTTTTTCTTTCTCTCTTTCTTCCTCGTTAAGCATTCAACCTAGCGACTTAGAAGTGGTATGAGTTGCATCTCTCACTCTCTGTTCTCTATTATTTGTCCTTGATGCTTGTCTAACACATCTCTTTATCCAGATCTCATCGAGCATTTGATCCGTGACACTTGATTCCCACATAGGTTTGATAATGAATTTACTCTGATGGAATCATTTTTCTTGTGTATAATGATCGTTTAGGTGGTATTGGAATGAATTAATGGTTGTTGTATTGCGTTAATTGGGTGTTGCTGAATGTGTCGTGTTTGATTTTTTATGTTTGCTGTTGATTGTTGTTTTGGTTTGTCGATTGCTAATGTGATAAAGGTTTTGTTGTAACCATTCTATATAGCTTGTTAATTGTACCCATGTAATGGTGTTGAATGAGTGTTTGATTGGGATGATTGTTAGTTGCGTAAAATGTGTTCTTGATGGCAACTTAGTAATGTTCTTGGTAGCGAGTTAGTTTAATAGTTCATCGTGGCGAGTTATTGTTCTTAAGTTTGCTCAAGTTAGCGACTTAGTAACTGTGGCGACTTAGTGAACTAATTATTAGCGACTTTTGTAGCGACTTAGCTGTATCACTGTTGATGGCGACTTGTCTTTACAAGTTAGCGACTTAGTAAACTGATTTGTAGCAACTTGAATGTGTTATTGTTGATGGCGACTTGTCTTTACAAGTTAGCGACTTAGCAATTGTAGCGACTTAGTGAACAGATTTGTAGCGACTTGGCTGAGTTACTGTTGATGGCGACTTGTCTTTACAAGTTAGCGACATAGTATGTTTTCAGGTAGCGACTGTTAATACAAAATAAACCGTAAAAACGTTTATTAATATTTTGCGATCTCTTTGTGTTTTGTTGATAACATATATAATGTTTTCTTAAGTTTAATTATAAGGATACATGTTATTTTTGTAAAGCATTTACATATAATCTTTTAAATACAAAAATATAGTAATTAAGCATTTGTTGTAATAGTTTATTAGGATGGGTAAAAACCTTAACCCATGGACCATAACCCATGGATCTTAATCCATACCAAGAAGACTAGATACAATGTATACTTAGATACATTGAATCTAAAAGAAAACCCATGGACCAACCCATAACCCATGACCCATAACCAAAAAACCCATGGGAAAAGAGGAGCGTTCCACGGATCCCTAGCTTTGTGCTAGCCGGATCCCAAGTGGAAGGGATCCGTGGGATCCGGGGAACAGTGAGGAAATTTGCCTATAAATAGAGAGCCATTTCTTCATTCTAAATCACCCCTCTTCTTACTAAATCTCTCATACACTCTCATTCTCTTCTAACACATAGATCACTAGATCTAGAGAGTTGTTCTTCCTTTCTTTCTATTTGTGATCCTCATATAGGTCCTTCTCTAAGGCGAGATCACGAGCATTCTACAAGTCATCCAAGCAAGGGGTCCTTGATTGATTTGTCACTCCGCAAGATTTCTGTAGCGAATATCTTGTATTTGATTATTTCACATATTTGTTGTGTAATAGTTGTGTTGGTTTGGTCCACCGTGCTACGGACTCGGTATCTAGCTTTGTACCGGATAAAGTGTAAGCAACGTTGTGAAGGCTTCTCCGCCAAGTGAAGGAGTTTGTTGACATAGTGCTTGAACTCTCGAGTAGGTGACTCGGGGAGTGGAGTAGGGCAAGGAAGGTGTCCTTGTAGCCGAACCACTATAAATCGGTTGTGTCATTTCTATCTCTTATCTTTATTTATTTGCTTACATTATCATTAGATCTATATGTTCTCAACATCCATATGATTTCACATAATATCGGATCTAAAGTTTTTAAAACTAACTTAAAATCGGCAAAACTATTCAACCCCCCTTCTTGTTTTCCACAATTGGTATCAGAGCCAGGTTTATAAAAGTTTTAAAATAAAATTGTATTTTAAAAACTTTTCGATCACTATGGGTTCTGAAAATTGTAAGGAAGGGCAATCTATGCAATGACCACCACTACTTGAAACTAATGGTTTTATATATTGGAAAAATAGATTCGAAACATATGTGATGTCTAAAGATATTGATCTTTGGTACATTATTGTTGAAGGTGATTTTGAGGCTACCTCAAATGATGATAAGGGAAATTTAGTTAACATACCTCATGATAAACTAAATGATGAAATGAAGAAAAAGCTTTCGAAAAATAGTGAAGCAAAAATGGTTTTATACAATGCTTTACCGAAAAAGGAATTTGAAAGAATTTCATTACTCAAAACCTCTAAAGAAATTTGGAATTCTTTAGTTGTAACTCATCAAGGCAACGAACAAGTTAAACATAATAAAATTGATTTATTTGTTCAACAATATGAACAATTTTCAATATCGGATGAGGAAACTATAGATCATTCATTTGCTAACTTTAATACTATTATTACATCTTTACAAGCACTTGATGAATCTTTCTCTAGCCGTAACCATGTTAGGAGATATCTAAGGGCACTTCCATCGAAGTGGAGATCTAAGGTGACGGCGATCGAAGAGTCAAAAGATTTGACAACTCTCACCCTCGATGAACTCATAGGCAATCTAAAAGTCTACGAGCTTGTTCTTGCTAAAGATTCCGAAGCCTTTAAGGTAAAAGAGAAACATAAAACTCTTGCCTTAAAAGCCAAAAAGGCTTCAAGTGATGAAGAAAACTCTTCCTCGGGTAGTGACGACGAGGAGTATGCTATGGCGGTAAGGGACTTTAAAAAGTTCTTTAGAAGAAAGGGAAGATACGTCAAACAACCATATGACGATAAGAAAGGGTTTCGAAAAAGCAAAGAGGACGAGAAGCCAAAGGATGATCATACTTGCTTTAAATGTGGGGATCCAAACCACTTTATTAGTAAGTGTCCCAAACGGGATGATCAAAAGGCGTTCGTGAGCGGCACGTGGGGAATGAGCGACGAGGAGGACGAAGAAATTTGTCTCATGGCAAATGACGAGGTATGTCACGAATACTATAGTAGTTCATCACTTGATGACGACTCATTGCATAATGAATATGATAAACTATGCAACATTAGCTTAAAACTAATCAACAAAAACAAGCTTTTAAAGAGTCAAAACCAACGTTTAGATAAAGAAGTCATAAAATTAAAAGCAAAACTAAAACGTTTAGAAAAAGGCAAAATAGCAAGTGGTGAATGTGAACTTTGTGTTCAACTTCAAACACTAGTTGATCATTTAGATTCTAAAATTGCTAGAATGAGTACAAACACATTAGATACAATACTCGATGGTGTTAAAACCGGCAACAACCAAAAGGGTCTAGGTATTCAACAACTTGATCCATCAACTAGCGAAAGTAAAGAAACAAAATTTGTTAAAGAGCTAGAAAAACCAGCCACTGTTGTGGCGGATCCCACGGATCCCCTAAAAAGGGAACCGACTAGTGTACAAACTGGGATCCGTGGATCTGCTGTGACAACTAGTGGTAATAACATAGCTTCTTCATCTAGAAATGAGTTTGTTATCGTCAATAGGAAGAAACCAACTCATGTCACTACTAGACATCCACCTCCAAAATATAATCCTACTTTTGCAAGAAACAAAGCACCATCTTTTCAAAAACATAACGAATCTAGGAGACCGAATAACGTTTATCCAAGAAGTAACCATCAAATGGGATGGAACCCTAATATGCAAAACGGATTTTCTTTTCAAAACTTTGCTCCATGGAATGCATACTCATCTTATCCATACATGTCTAACATGAATGGAATGTTTAACACTAATGGACCCATGAACAAATGGGGACCAAACTTTTGAGTTTATTATTGTTTTAGGTGTGCTTAAAGGTCGACCTAGACCCCGATGAATGGGTCAAGGATAGCGGGTGCACGAGGCACATGACCGGCAATAGGAATCTATTCTCCACTTATGAATCCGTAAATGGAGGTAATGTGGTGTTTGGAAATAGCAAAAGTAGAATCATCGGTAAGGTACGGTTTCTAACAAATCTCTAACCATTAACGATGTGTGTCACGTAGAAAACCTAAACTTTAACCTTTTAAGTATAGGACAAATATGTGATAAAAAGTGCAATGTACTTTTTACCGAAACCGGTAGTAAGATACTTAAAAATGGCATAACCATATGAAGAGGAATTAGGAAACATGGAGTCTATGTCATTAAAATCGGTAATGAACCTAATGAAAAACTATGTCTTACCTCTATGGATGATACTTCGACCTTATGGCATCGAAGATTGGGTCACGCCAACATGCGACTCCTTCAATCGCTATCATCCAAAGATCTAGTAAGAGATCTACCTAAGTTAAAATATGAACATCATTTTTGTGATGCTTGTAATGTAGGTAAACAAGCTCATTCGAGTCATAAAGCTAAAAACATGGTGTCCACAACTAGGTGTCTAGAATTACTACATATGGATTTATTTGGTCCATCCGCTATCCAAAGTTATGGAGGCAACTACTACACTTTGGTAATAGTGGATGACTACTCTAGGTATACATGGACAAAATTTTTAAAGAACAAAACGGAAACCTTTAATTATTTTGAAATATTAAGCAAAAAGAGCCAAAGACAACTAGGAAGTCCTATAGTGTCTATTAGGACGGATCATGGTAGGGAATTCGATAATGAATTGCAATTTGGAGTCTTTTGTGACGCTAATGGTATTACTCACAACTTCTTGGCTCCACGCACTCCACAATCGAATGGGGTAGTAGAAAGAAAGAATAGAACCCTTCAAGAAATGAGTAGAACCATGCTTAACGAACAATCCATAC
Organism: Chrysanthemum seticuspe; assembly: GCA_019973895.1. NCBI lineage: Eukaryota > Viridiplantae > Streptophyta > Magnoliopsida > Asterales > Asteraceae > Chrysanthemum > Chrysanthemum seticuspe. The sequence continues at coordinate 12,750,978 of BPTQ01000002.1, read as the reverse complement.
CTAAAAATTTTTGGTGTAATGCCGTTGATACTTCAACGTACATACTCAATCGAGTCTTAATTAGACCAATCTTAGGTAAAACTCCATATGAGTTACTCCGAGGCAAAAAGCCTACTTTAAATCATTTTAGAGTCTTTGGAAGCAAATGCTTCATTCTTAATACTAAAGATTACCTTACAAAATTTGATCCTAAATCAACCGAAGGTATCTTTCTAGGTTACTCGCCGAATAGCAAAGCTTACGTCATATTAAACAAAGAAACAATGAAGGTAGAAGAGTCATTAAACATAAAATTTGATGAAAGTCCACCCAAACCCTCTCCACCTCTTGTCGATGACGAGATCATAGAAAGTGAAGCTATTGTAATTAAGAAAAAGATAAATGAAGAAGAAGAACCTTTAATTGGTGAAATCACAAACATTAAAGAGTCCAAAGATCACCCCGTAGATAAGGTCATAGGAAAGCTAAACAAACGAACATTAAGGTCTCAAGTTCAAAACCAAAGTAGCTTATTTTGTTTTGTTTCAACTATAGAACCGAAGAACACACAAGAAGCCATAAAAGATGAAAGTTGGGTAATGGCTATGCAAGAAGAATTAAATCAATTTGTTTCTAATGATGTTTGGACACTTGTCCCTCCACCTAGTAATCAAACCATAATAGGAACAAAATGGGTGTATAAAAACAAATTAGATGCAAACAGAGTAGTATCTAGGAACAAGGCTAGACTCGTTGCCCAAGGGTATAACCAACAAGAAGGAATAGACTTTGATGAGACCTATGCCCCCGTGGCTAGATTAGAGTCTATAAGAATACTTCTTGCGTATGCTTGTGCTAATGATTTAAAGCTTTATCAAATGGATGTCAAAAGCGCTTTTCTAAATGGTTTTATTAATGAAGAAGTATATGTAGCTCAACCTCCGGGCTTCATCGATTTTGAAAAACCCAAACACGTTTATAAATTAAAGAAAGCCCTTTATGGTCTTAAACAAGCTCCAAAAGCTTGGTATGATAGACTCAAGTCCTTTCTAATTAAACATAACTATACCATGGGGTTAGTTGACAACATGATTTTTACTAAGAAAAGAGAGTCACACATAATCATAGTACAAATATACGTAGATGATATTATATTCGGATCCACTTGTCAAGACATGTGTGATGATTTCTCTAAAATCATGCATGACGAGTTCGAGATGAGTATGATGGGAGAACTTAGTTTTTTTCTTGGTCTACAAATTAAACAAGTAGAAGATGGTATCTTCTTCAATCAATCTAAATACATCAAGGAGATGTTAAAGAAATTTGGTCTAGAAGAGTCTAAACCAATTAGGACACCCATGTCATCCGACACCAAACTCACAAAAGATGAAGACGGCGAATCCGTAGATAATACTAAATATCGTGGCATGATAGGTAGTCTTCTCTACCTCACGGCAAGTAGGCTGGATATCATGTTTAGTGTTTGCTTATGTGCTAGGTTTCAAGAAGACCCCAAAACTTCACACCTAGAAGCCGTAAAAAGAATATTTAGATACATTAAGGGTTCAACACAATTAGGATTATGGTATCCTAAGGTCACGGGTGTAGAAACAATTGTATATGCAGATTCTGACCATGCAGGTGATTACGTTGATAGAAAAAGTACAAGTGGGGTGTGTACTTTCATGGGATGTTGTTTAACATCATGGTTTTCTAAGAAACAAACGGCTCTAGCAATATCAACAACCGAAGCCGAGTACGTCTCCGCCGGCAAAGCATGCCAACAAGCACTATGGATGAAACAAGCGTTAGTAGACTACGACATTCATCTAAGCGACATAGCCATTCTATGTGACAACAAAGGTGCCATCGACTTAAGCAAGAATCCGGTATTGCATTCTCGCACCAAGCACATAGAGATTCGTCATCACTTCTTAAGAGACAATGTTCAAAAGGGGAACATTTCTATTGAGAAGGTAGCATCCGAAGATAACATAGCCGACGTCCTCACCAAACCGTTGAAGCGGGAACAATTCAACCTACTTCGTCTTGGTCTTGGTTTAATAGAACACACTTCGTAATTTATTTTGACTCTACAAGGTATGTAAACACTAGCCTTCTTCCTTCTAAGTCTAGGATCTCTATTTCACACACAACTCACAAACAATACGGGAATTTTCAAAACCCAAAGATAAGTTTTTCACTTATAGCTTTCTTATTTTCTTTATAAACATTTTCAAAGAAAACCTACTTTCACAATGTTTTCTAAAAGGATGATACCTTCCCGTATCAATTTCACAAAAGCGATTTCTCACGTCTAGGACAAATCGCTTTTTCATTATTAATACAAAGTAAAAACCCGTTTTCATTGCATCTCATGTCTTTTGAATGCTAAAGGGGACACATAACTAATATGTGTCTTCGGGTACATTCATTTAAGCTACAATGAATTAGGAGCATTGACAACACAAGATTACGTACTTATGTACTAAATATGTGTTTTCGGGTTATCTCAACAGGATACTTTTTATACTTCTAGTTTAGTTTTTATTCCTTTTTAGGGGTCGAGATAACCGCAACTCCAAATAGTTTGCATATAGGCACACAATAGGCAAAAATGTTTCCAAAAGAAAAATTTTGTGTTGCCTGAAACACCAGACCCACGGATCCCAGCCTTCATGCTGGACGGATCCCTCAAGGGAAGGATCCGTGGGAACCGTGGAACAGAAGCTGATTTTACCTTCTTACTTTTTCACTTTGGATGAAAAATCCACATTTGTTTCATTTTTGGGAGTATGCTATTTAATGCTTGTGTTCTCATCATCACATGCCTTGAATTCATATCTAATCATTAGATTTTAATCCACATTTTGGGTCAAGCATTCATTACAATGCTTTGTTTTTCTCTATATATAGAACTCCAAAAATGCTTGCATAATCCACTTCATCCTCAAATACACAATACACCATGTCATCCAAAAACCCTCTAGATGAATCACCTAGTACAAACAAACATCTTCATGATACCCAAACCTTTGTACTACCACCATCCAAAATACCACAATCCAACTCTAGGATATCCGCACGAATTAGTATCCGATCGTGTTGTTTAGCAAAACCAACCTCAAATGATTCATGTTTCACCACCATTAGCTCCCATCACATTGCAAGAACATCTAGGTTCTTTTCCACCACCATTTACAAACATTCCGGATATTGATCCATATTTTCCTATTTTTCCACCACAACTTCCGCATAACTCAAATCAAAACAACCCGGAAACCTTCCGCACTCATTACCCACATCATTTACATTGTGAACATTGCCAATCCACTAGGGAAATTGCAATAGAAGTTAGGGAAGAAATGCGTTTCATACTCAACCTCAACCTTGATCGCATCAATACAATTACTCATCAAAACCTCCATCCATAACCTTATGCAAGCATGGAAGGAATCACTATTACTATTTCTCATTTTTTTAGTCATTTTCAAGAACAAGTCTTGTTCTTATTTTTACATGCTTGTAAGTGGCATAACTACCACTACAATTTGTCGTTTTATTACAAGGCTTTGTTTACATACCTTGGCTCTCATTCTTGATTCTCGGCAACCACAAGATCATTTAAGCATGTTACTAACCTCTCTTTTTGTAGGATTTATTTTTTTTTCTTCACTTGACGCCCCAAACAAGGGGGAGCTACCGTCAAGGGGGAGTAAGAAATACGTAGACTACTTTTTCCTCCAAGGGTTAACTTTTTGTTTCGACAAAAAGGGGGAGAAGAAGTAAAACTTAGGAGCTTTCAAAACTTACATCTATTCTTAAGTTTTACTCATCATAACATTATATTTTGTCATCAACAAAAAAGGGAAGATTGTTAATACAAATAAACCGTAAAAACGTTTATTAATATTTTGCGATCTCTTTGTGTTTTGTTGATAACATATATAATGTTGTCTTAAGTTTAATTATAAGGATACATGTTATTTTTGTAAAGCATTTACATATAATCTTTTAAATACAAAAATGTAGTAATTAAGCATTTGTTGTAATAGTTTATTAGGATGGGTAAAAACCTTAACCCATGGACCATAACCCATGGATCTTAATCCATACCCAAGAAGACTAGATACAATGTATACTTAGATACTTTTAATCTAAAATAAAACCCATGGACCAACCCATAACCCATGACCCATAACCAAAAAACCCATGGGCAAAGAGGAGCGTTCCACGGATCCCTAGCTTTGTGCTAGCTGGATCCCAAGTGGAAGGGATCCGTGGGATCCGGGGAACAGTGAGGAAATTTGCCTATAAATAGAGAGCCATTTCTTCATTCTAACTCACCCCTCTTCTTACTAAATCTCTCATACACTCTCATTCTCTTCTAACATATAGATCACTAGATCTAGAGAGTTGTTCTTCCTTTCTTTCTATTTGTGATCCTCATATAGGTCCTTCTCTAAGGCGAGATCAAGAGCATTCTACAAGTCATCCAAGCAAGGGGTCCTTGATTGATTTGTCACTCCGCAAGATTTCTGTAGCGAAGATCTTGTATTTGATTATTTCACATATTTGTTGTGTAATAGTTGTGTTGGTTTGGTCCACCGTGCTACGGACTCGGTATCTAGCTTTGTACCGGATAAAGTGTAAGAAACGTTGTGAAGGCTTCTCCAACAAGTGAAGGAGTTTGTTGACATAGTGCTTGAACTCTCGAGTAGGTGACTCGGGGAGTGGAGTAGGGCAAGGAAGGTGTCCTTGTAGCCGAACCACTATAAATCGGTTGTGTCATTTCTATCCCTTATCTTTATTTATTTGCTTACATTATCATTAGATCTATACGTTCTCAACATCCATACGATTTCACATAATATCGGATCTAAAGTTTTTAAAACTAACTTAAAATCAGCAAAACTATTCAACCCTCCCTTCTAGTTTTCCACAGCGACTTAGCCTGGTTTAGCGACTTGTCCATTTATGTTTAGAGACTTATTTGGTTTAATTTTCATTCGACGACTAGGGCTATTAAAATGTTTTAAGGCACCTTGCTAGGATAATCTCATGCTTACAATCTTGTTTCAGGATTTCCTGAAACGACTTGTATTGACATCTTATTCTGTGTAACTTGCTACAACATTTCTATTTGAGCAAGCTGTACTTGGACTCCCTTGTGGCAACTAAATGATACATCTTGTTTCATACAAATCTGTTATATCATTTCTACATTTGTATCTTGTTTCATGACATTATTTCTTTGCAAATGCGTGTTTTAACCTTTTAATTCCAATACAATTCGTCTCATGAAAATTGTATCAAATGGTGTCTTCATCATTAATAACTCGCTATTGCCACTCTATCTTTCTCTATCTGCTTATAGGGACTATGTCTGAGCTTCTAAGTCTGAGTGTTTATGTCATAAGGATGTACTCAATGCTGTCTAACTAACCATGTATTATCTAACTTGTTCCCAATCATTGCTGTTGGTTGTGTTTATCTTCAGATCTTCAATGGCAAGCACAATCTCAGCTGAGAACGTTACTTCTTCTGCTCCACCCAACATTCTATCAGACGAAGAAATCCTTCCTAGAAGTCAGTGGGTAGAGGTTGGAAAAAGTAACTATTATGTGGACTTACAAAAGCTGCAACAAAATCCTATCCTCAAAGTGTCTATAGACATCCTAAAAAACACGAACTTCTTCGGTGCACTAACAAAGCAATGCACAATTTCCTCCATTTACATACAACAATTCTGGAACACCCTTGAATGGGACAAAATCTCAGCTAAATATTCCTGCAAACTGGATGATAGGGAATTTGTGATTGATTCTAACACTCTTAGCAATGCCCTTGGAATCACTCCTTGTAACCCCAACATACGATCTGAACCACCACCAAGTGCTGATGACCTAATAGTCTTTTTAATTGGTTTAGGATACCAGAATAGCATTACGAGAGCTTCTGACATCATCACCGGACATATGTATCAACCCTGAAGAGCAATGACAACTGTTCTCAACTTGTGCTTATCTGGCAAAACATCTGGGTTTGACAAAGTAAGAATTCCCATCTTGCAAATCCTATGGGGTATAGTCAATGGTGTGAATGTGAATGTCTCATAGCGTATCTGGGAAGAGTTTTCACTGTCTATGAATACTTTCATATCAGATAGAACAAACTTTCAGAATAAAGCTCAAGGTCGAAAGAAACTGAACAAACTTGTGATTCCTAGCATCAGATTTTCGAAGCTTGTTATCCAGTACCTGCAACAGACTCGCAACTTCAACCCTAGGATCGAATCAGAACTGCATAAGGATGAGAATGAATTCGTTCTAGGTAATCTCAAATATATTCCCAATGGAGCCAAAAATGAAATCTTTGGATTGCCAATTCCTGATACTCTTTTCACGGATGATATCAAGAAGAAGGACTACTTCATACAGTATAAGAAAAGAGCTGCCAGAACCTCTGATGATGTCCCACCCACTCCTCCTCAATCCAATGCTCCCAAGTCCGTTTCAGGCTCACAAGCTACTTATGCCTCTCTTCCTAAAAAGAGACGTGAAAGGTCACAACATTCTGACACCACATCCAAAAAGCAGAGAGAAAAGAAGAAGAAAGTGGAAAAGGAAATTGGTGAAGATACTGTGGTTTCAAAGAATAATTCGAGGTCAATTGATGAAGATGAAGCTGCTCTGCAACTTGGAATCCAGCAAAGCCTAGTAAGTCAGAATGTGAGTGCACCAGTTGGTGGAGTAGTGATAAGTGATCCTGATCAATTGCCTCAACAAACAACACCAATCACACAAGACAAGGGAAAAGGGATAGTTGGCATAGAACAAGCTGCACACACGCTCCTTACATTCTCTTCTTCACCATCAAGATCCACCACTCAATTTGAACGGATGAAAAGAAGTACTGAATTCTCAACAAATCAGGAGCCATCTGGATTGGAAAAGGAAACATCTGTATCTCAAGAAGATAATCTTGTGTCACATGATACCCAGTATGACCATAATGTTGATGAAATCATGCTTAAAGACTCACAGGATAATCCTGAGTTGAAATCTGGTGAGACTATGCCCTTGGAAGAACCAAATCTGTCTACCAGTTCTCAATCGTCATATAAGAACCTTGTTACAGAATTCACCTTCGGTGATCAATTCTTAAATGACAAACCCATTGATCCTGAGTCTTCCAAGCAAGATAATGTCAAGGAGGATGCACAATCCAAGCTTAATGTCAATATTCAGCAAGACTCATCATCCACTCCTCCCATGTCAGCATCTTTACTCACAACCGCACCTCCACCACCAAAACCTGATCAAGTAACCGCACGTTCACCACCTGAATCTGCAACGAATCTATCTCTTGAACCCGTGGTAACAGTTACTGATATGGATACTCCTCCTGCTTCACCACCTCTAATTCTTACTTCTGATCAACTGCTTGACAAAGCAGTAAAAAGAATTGAAGCTCTTGAAAGGCAACTACCAAAATCTGTTGATTCACTGGTAGATCGAGTCTATAGGTTGGAACACCTCAACTTTGATGAAGGAGTTGCAGATGCCATTGAAGGTGAAGTTAAGGATGCTGTAGAATGGTCAATGGAAGCTCCACTTCTTAGACGGTTCAAGGATTTACCTATTGCTGATATGAGAGCTGTTCTTTCATATAAGATGTATGGTGCTGATGAGCATAAGCATGAGGTCCACAAGAAGCTATATGAGGCTCTCGAAGAATCAATTAAGTATGACAATCATGAACAGTACTTGATTGACATCAGGGAAAAGGAAGCTAAGAAGAAAAGAAGGGCTATAGTGTTGGAAACATTGCGTAAAGATTGTAAAGATCCTCCTCCACCCCCACCTCCAATAGGGGGTGCTGGAACTTCTGGAGTTGGTGAATCTTCTAAGACAACCAACACACCTCCACCACCACCACCATCATCATCGCCAAAACCTTCCAATCAATTAAGTCTTAACGGAGAACAGGGAACCCAAAAGAAATCTGCTGCTTGGACGACAGTTGACTCACGGTTCACATCCACAGTCACTTTAATTCCTGATGATCAAATGGTTAATGAAGAGTCGCATGTCATGGCAGAGTCAGAGTCTGATGAAGATGATGCATCAACCAAGCATATTCCTAAGCCATCAGAAGAAGATTGGTTTGATGCGTACATGGCAGGTAAACGCACTAGCACATCCAGAGTAGCACCTTCAAGGGACACAATTCAAAGCTGTATTTTTGAAGAGAGACCTCCTACTCCAGAACCTACATGGTCCATCCCAGAGTCTGACACGATTATTCCTGACAACAATTGGGTATCAACTATCACCAATGATTATGAAGTACTAGCTGAAGACTCTCTTCTTCACTTCACTGGTGATATGGGAAGCTTCATTAGATGGTTTTGTGAACGGAAGAGTATCTCATCCATAACTCCAAGAGATCTTGAAGGACAAGCTTATGAAATTGTCAAGGTCTTCCACTCAGATGCCAATCAACTTCAATACTAGATGGAAGAATGTCATAAGATGCTGAATGACCAAGTCAGTGAGCAAATTAGTCACTTCAATGTAAACAAATCTCTTCCTCTTGGTGGTGAACCTGGTCAGATGACCATTCAGGCTGAATTCTTCTTTAATCATGACTTGGACTATCTGTGTGCTCGCTCTGCTGAAAGAAGACTAGCTCGATCAATTTCAAAGATGAAAGCTGCAACCTACTCTGATCAGGGGCTTGAACAGATGGTTCCTGATCAATTCTGGGCTGACGAAGAACTAAAGTATGACATTGCCGCTTCATATGGTATTTCTCACTGGTGGTACAAAAAGAAGAACTTCTACATCGAAAGACATGGTGCTGATAAAAGACGCAATGATGTTCGATCAAAGCTGCAAATCTTAAGTGTGGTTTGTGTAGTGATCTTCCCTATCTATGGATATGAGTATTTAAAGAAGATAGTCCTTAAAAGAGCAGACTTGAAAGTGTATACTATTGAAGAAAACGACTTCAAACATCTTCTGCCAAATGATTTTGAAGATCTCTATCTCTTGAATCTCCAAGGACACCTTGAGCATTTGCCTGTCTGTGAGAAAAAGGCCCTCTCTGCTGCTGTCAATCTTTGGATCAGGGTCTTAGTCATACGAAAACGAGTTGAGGACTTTCAGCTTGGCATGGAAAGCTACCAAACCATGATCAACCTTACAAGTCCACAATGGAATGCAACAGGGCATGAATTTCATCGCGAATACAAAGTCATTGACACCCCTAGAGCCGTCATCTTCACCGACATATATGGGACTCGCATGCTTATGCGACTATGTGAGCTCTACAAATTTAGTGACGGAACTCTCAAATTGGTTGAAGAAGAACTAGACTCTAGAGTGAAAGAAATCAAAATTGATATGAAATCATGGGTAAAGACTACATTCTGGACTGATGATGACTTAAAGCGGTGTGAAGATTTCATTGCTGCAATCAGGCGAAGACTCAAGACTCGAAGGATCTTCCGCAGCCTTGAAAGTTTTGTTGGTGGTAGACTTCGTGATGGTCATTACAAACTTCTTCAAAGAACTGAATGAAGACATCTTCGGGAAGTAGTTTCTGTTATGTATTAAATTTGTGTAAAATGTGATGTACAAACTATGAACAACTGTAATGCATGTAATAGTGTTAGGTTATGTATTGTGGTTTCCCCTTGTATCAAAAAGGGGAACTTCAGTGTTGTCCACTCCTGATCATATAAAATTGGACACATTTTTCTCCAACAAATATTTTGTCTCATACATATTTAAATCACGTGAGATCCAAAATCTCAAAGGATTTGAAATTTTTGATCGGGAGAGAAAATGTGATATAAATATGAAAGATGTTAAAAGATGACCACCTTTAAGTGCATACTGCTCTCTAATATGTGCTAAACAATTTTCGAATCTCGAAGCATATATTAAGGGGGAGCATTTTTAAACAAATTCAAGCCTTCAGGGTACACAATTTTCCATTTTTTAAGGTACCTTGATTGTGTGTTAAATGGCTTCTAATCATTTGGTGATCATGTCTGTCTGCACTTCAAAAAGGTTCCCTCTAGTATGTGCTAAACTCTATTCAAACCTTGATGCACATATTGAGGGGGAGCAAAAATTGTGAAAACCGCATCCTTCCCGAAAATGCTTTATCTACTTGTGTTGATTAGGGAAGTGATGATTGATATCTTTTAGAAAATAGAATTCAAAGAAGTTAACTCTTTCTCTTGCCTCCGTGTGCAAAAAGATTTCAATCACTTGATGCACATGTTGAGGGGGAGCTCTTGTTCTGAAAATATCAAAAACAATTCAGGTACAAAATACTTTGTTAATATATCACAAGTATCTGGATTGATTTTCAAATGGTTTTTCAATTGGTTCCAATGGTAGATGAACAATACCATATAGACCGACCAACTTTACTTTATGTATGGTGATATAAGGATGATAAGGTTAGGTATTTGTTCCCATGATCCGCCAGAACCGGAGGGATCTACCCAGGGACTATCCACTAGTTAGCGTAGAGTTCTTAGGTATGATGACAAAAGGAGAAAAATGAGATATGGGAAGAGTGCGGACTGAGACTGAGCTAGTACTGGAACAAACCCAACAAGGTTCTAGCTATGAAGTCTCGGTAAGCACTGAAGGGGTTGAAGAATGAAAAAGAATTGAATGAGAAAAGGGTGAAAAAAAATAGCCCTCCATATATTCAACCTTAGGGCAGAAACCGGGTTCAATTCATATGCTACTGATGGTAACATCGGTATTGAAGACAAGATGTCATGGACCCAGTGACGCACTGCACTTCAAATTTTCAAACCACTCAAGTTCCTCTTAAAAGGACTTGTTTCATTCTCACGGGGAACCGACATTATCTATCTACTTTCTCTTAGAGATTGTTGATATTGAAGGAGGAGACCCTCTCCCTAGTCTCCGATATAGGATCCAAATATGCACAAATTGAGTCTAGAGCCACGATATCATCAATAAATCTCATTAGGACACTTTCAAATGAAGACTCTCTGTTTCACACAATGTGGAAAGAGAGATTATATCTTGAGTCCTACGCATTATCCTTGTGGTATTGCCAGAACATCCGAGTGATATGTGAACATATTCACATTGAAGATGGAAAGCCTTCTGGAGCCAACATCAAACAAGTTCTTGGTAGGTGGCATGTGAGATCTATTATATAGATCAACCATGTGACAACTGAACAGAAACAATGGGGCGATTCAATCTCTTGAATCAATCCTGGTTCAGGTTATGGATTGACGGATACCTTTGAAAAACCGGCCGTCATGCTTAAAAACTCTTTTCTTTAGCACATCGACCGTGTACGAATTTTTCAAATCAAAAGGTGTTTTATGATTGATAATTGATTTTCATTAAAACCTTCGTTGTATTGCAAAAACAATTTCTATTGAGCGATACACGATTGTTTTTCAAATCTCTTTTGTCAATCAGTGAATCTCTATTCGCTGGTTCACTCACTCCGTGTTGTCTTCTTTGAGACGCTCCGGTTTGAGAACAGCTTGAGTAGCTGCGAAACCCTGTCAAGAAAATTCTTCGGAATTTTACCTGATCACAGGCAGTACTTGTACTGATCAACGGGGAACCGTGGGCCGTGTACCTCAATTCAACGAAAGTGATCAAAGACACTTTCATGCGCTTTATTACTAACTGTTATATGCAGGTACGCCCGACGTTTGCAGCTGATCAGAATGATGCGGTCAATCCTTAGCCGCATGCTCACACCACACATTCATCTCGAAAGAAATCATGATCTATGCTTCAATGACTCGGATATTTTTACTCCATGCTTCTGCTACGCTGCTGCCAATATCATGAATCAATGAATGTTTCCGCTACTCTGATGAGAAGATTTCATGATCCAGAATGTGAGCATGTCGGTCCATGTAGTCACTTTATCATATGCAGGCAACCCTTCACTATATGATGCTGAGCTTTACTGTGGCTGATGATCTCTTATAATGGTCAAAGGTTATCATAGTGGATCATACACTCATCCTTCACAAATTATTCATTTCAGTTGTTCATTGTTGTACTCTCCACTGATGCACTTAGTTTGATTACTTTGCTGAAGAGAAGTCTACGAGCTCAAGAATGAAGATTTATTAGAAAGATAGTTTTCACAATGTAATTTATGGGGTGACCTCCCTTAGGGGGAGATTGTTAGGAATTGGAAATTCCATTAGTTAAAGTGTCGGTCACCCCAAATGATTTCTAGCCTAAGCTAGCTCGTAGACTTGCCATTATTTACGTTATTTAGTAGTTAATTAGTAGCGTAGTATAGTTTAGTGCAACACCGTGGAGGAAGGACGAGTCTTTACCCATTGTATACCTGATCCACAGGCCGTCAGGAGGTCATTTAATTTGTAACCTATAAATACCCTCTACCTTGCAAGGTAGAGGGTTGGATGTTCTTTGGTAATCTAATATTCCACCAGTTTCTCTTTCTAGAATATCCCACTTTCTCTCTCTAAAACCATCTATGTGCTTAACGTGTTAATGTTATGATATGTATGTGAAATTCAATATCTTACATTTATTAGCTTGAGAGGTAAATTAATTGAAACCACGATGTGGTGTTCATAATTACTTTAAATTATAAATATTTATGTGTTTCTTTGTAAAGTCACAAACATGAAGTCTTTTCATTATTACAAGATATATAATATAAAGTAATACGTTAACTTATTATGTCTTCTTATTAAGATATAAGTCATTGGTAAATGACTTATAACGTATAGTGGAATTATAAGTGTTTGTGTTTTCTTGTTGAGACATGGACATGAAGTGACTTGATCAAAAGTACTTGTGTTAATAAAGCATGCAATTGGCTTGGATTTTTATTTTACCATTAAGATGATTTAATTGAATAGGTAAGCCAAAAGGAATATGTTTATCTTATATATTGTTAGATTGTCTTACAATATTAATTCTAATGAAATATTGTATGTATATAAAATGTTCATTTAGAAGAGTCAAACATTTGTTATATTGTTTGATTCAAGATAACTATATCTTCTTTTCTTCCAAAAGTTATCAAAGTTAGAAAATTGAGTATTGATTGGATATACTTAATAAAACTCAAACCTAGAAGATTATTAAGACACCATTTTAGTATGAAATGTGATGAATCACATTGAGTCTTATATTGAAGTTTTGTTTTGTTAAAACTACTTATGGAGTAGGTTATTGATAAACAATATTTACGAACTGTCAATATGTTTTGTAATATCCCAAAAGAAAACAGTTTAGTGTTGTTCTAATTGCTAAAGTATTTATAGATAGTCTTTAAATTACAAAAGCAAGTGGGAGTTTTGTTTAGATCTTGAAGAAATTAAACTAAAATTACAAAACACATAATCTTCTAAAACAAACTAGTGAATATCATGATGAGGTCAAATCTGATAGATCTCAAGATGGTGGAATTCTCATTCATAGATCCGCAAGGATATCTCAGATATTTGATATGATGACAAATATGAATTACATGATCATGGTAAACCTGTTAATCATAATGATATATTACCTAATATTGAATTGTGGTAAATTATTCATACTATGAATGTTAAGATGTTGTCCACAAAGATAATAACTTTGGAAACTTGGTTTATCTTAATAAAGATGAGTTTCTTCAAAGGAAGGAAAACCCTAGTGGTTTAAATCTTTGTGTAGAAATCATATGGACAATATTGTACATGTGTTTAATGCATGACTTGTGACAAGATTATTAATCACACTTAAGCAATTAACTGTGATTGAATATTCTTTCCTAAACACATTAAATATATAAAGATTATAATTGTCATACTTATTTTCATTAATATGAAAAATTACAATGGAATATTAAAACTCTTTCTTGTGTAATTGCTTTTGCGATGACGATAAGTAATACAAAGGAGTTTTATGAATTCACATAATCTTTGGAAATGTACAAACTGCAAGAATCCATGAATGGATATATGCATGCATCTAGGAGATGATTCTTATGTTTAACTATTAAATCCAAGTTTTGGTTTAAAATTAAAATAAGATAATTCCTAAGTATTCCTGAAAGCTAGTGGGAGTATTATGTTTATTTTCTTTAAATCATATATGTTGTACAACATATGGGAAGTAACATTCCATCTAAGCTAAATGTTAAGTTTTAATTTGGAATGGAACTTCACTTGAAAGATTTAGAAAATAAGACATATAACCTTGGAGTATATGTTTATTGTTAGTAAACATGTGCGGTATTAAATAAATGAGTCTAATAGAACATGACATATCATTTGGAAATGGATATGTAGAACATGAATGAAATCTTAGTTTGACACAAGGATTTTTCATGTATATCATGTTATTGTTGTATCATGCTTGAAGGCAAGATGATTTGACCACATTGATATCTAATGAAGTTATTAGATAACTGGTGTAATGAATATTCTAATAGAATATGTTTGAATCTAGAATTACATTCCTCAGCCTGGAATTGCTCTCAAAATTCTATGGATAAGCAATACAACAATTGTTGCGTGATTGTCATAGCTAACAAACTTGAAAGTTTGAAGGCATCAAACATTACACTGTAGATATTGAAGTTTACGAAATTTTAAAGAGCATATTGTTGTTTATATACAATGATGCTGGTTTAATTGAGATGACACTCAATACTAGTCATGGGAAGATTTCATCCTTGTAAATGGCCATGTGAACTAGTTGTGCTCAACTAAAAGCATAGTTGCATTATACATTAAAGAATTAGAATACTTTAAACTTTAAAATGTTTGAAAGTTTGATTGTCATAAATTGGTGGTTGAGGATGTCACACACTTTATGAAATATTATGTGGCAATATCAAGATATTTTGAATGCACACATACAAGAACTTCACTAGTTGAATTCTTGAAATAAGTATTCTCAAAATTCCGATAGATCAAAGTTAGTTGAAGTTGTGCCATGTCAACAAGTATGATTGTCATTACTTGAGGCATAATTCATTAACAAGTATTATCATGCATTGTTCTATTTAGTATTTGGATAAGGGATGTTTTGAACAAATATTATTTAAATGAAATAAAATATTGGTTATGTTTATTTTTCATTTTCTTAATATTATATCCTATATTTGCATGTTTAATCCGTGAATAACTTATGTTATTCTAAAAGTCCATTATTGATCAATGATGAGGGAATGTCATTGAATTAAGACAAATCTGAGTTTTGGTAGAATATACTTAAAGTATATTGATGCGTGAGACATGCCAAATTCACATGATATTCAATGAATTGAATATAGGACAGATCCCAACTTAACATGATTGTACTTTATGGATCTTTGTCATTAATTAAATCATGTGTATTTATCCTCAGACTTAAGATACCAGATAACTGTTATGAATGTAGTGCACTTATGTGAAATAGTTTAACGCTATCCGTAAAAGGTGGTTATAAGGGCTATTTTCAAAAGTGTTGCAAAGTTCATGAGTTTTGCCTGTAGTCAAGAGAATTTGCTCCTTTGAATTTGTTTCAAAGCATAATACTATTTGGGCCCCTCGTAGGATTAGCAAGATGTTTGTAAGGCCTTACCCAATATTTATCTGGAATACGTTCAGATGATTTGGTAATCTTGTTCAATCGGATATAACGAGAAACAAAATATTAACTTGTGAAATGACTCGATCCATATTCACAGTTAATGAAGTATTAGAAGTAAAAGGATAAGTAGAAATGATGAATCATTAAATTGTTTTTCCAGGAGACCATACTCGATTCGATCTAGGGGCATTGGCGTGTTAAGCTAGACTAAACCAATGTCATTACTATATTAAGTAATATCCAAGTGGGAGCTGAAAGGTTTATGGATAATTATTAATATACACATGACCGGATTCGAACTCGATACTTCGGGATTGCACACATTACGTATGAGAGTTGATGTTAAAATAATTAATATATATAAACGTTATTATTATTAATTATTTGTCACAAAATAAAACTTAACGATAGTTAATATTTAACGAGTTTAGACTAACGGTCGTTAATGTAAACTACAAGGACTAGAGTTGGAAATAATAGACGAGAAGGATCTAGAACCCTTGTGGGTTTAGATGGCCGGTCGTGGGGCTCCAAAAGCCCAAGGAGGATCTTGTCTTGGTTACCAAGTTATTAGAAACCTATAAATACAAACCCCTTGTATTCATAAATCTAATCTTGGATCACCTAGAAACCTAATTTCTTTCTCCTCTCCTCTCCTCTTGGTTTGGCCGATCGTACACCATCCTTCCCTAAGGGATTCGATTTTTCCAACTCCAAGAAACAAGTGTTTGGTTTTATTTGTGATTCAAGAACCTAGCTTTTCACATCAAATCGATATTAGTACGTGTGTACAAGAACGAAGAACAAATACATTTGTGTTTGTGGGATTTTGGTATTCGACTTTTAAAAGGGTCGATTGGTATAAACCCTAATTTACGGTTTGGGTTTTTGTTCCTTGTTCTTGATATCGTGTGTTTCTTGAATTGCTAAAAGGTACGCACTTTCTTTTAATTCAGTTAATTAATTTACAAGTATTATTCCTATTACTTCCGCTGCATGCTTTGATGATGTTTACTTGTTTTCTATAATTATTATGATTAGTAAAACCCAACACGTGTTGTGTCATACTATTCTGCGATCATGAAAAAACTGTGGTATTATTAGTCATCTTCTTTTGTATTTCAGGCAATGATGGGTTATCTTTCCGATGATAGACACCAATAGGAATCACTTAAGATCCGTTAAAGGATTACAAACGGTGGGCAATCAAGAATGAAGAAATAGACCGCCAAAACCAATTTTGTATTATCAAAGTGTGAAATGATACAAAGACAGTTGGAAGATTACAAGAGTTGAGAGAATTGTATTTCTAAAGCTAAAAGTGAAAGTAGAACAATGCAAGTATTTAAACTCTTGGTTTTGGTGGGAAAGGTTGTTAGGATTAGTTGAGGAGTAAGTCATGTGCACCTCTTGTGTCTAGTCTTTAGACTACGCACAAGCACCTCACATGCCATCAACATTCTAACACCTTATCACTTAAGTACTTATCAATCCATCCTCCTCAAATTGATCTTGTCCTCAAGATCAAACAACAAAGGAGGGGAATTTTCTTTGAATTTCTGCAATGGGTTCCCAAGTAGCATCTTCCTTTGACCCATTTGACCACTGAACAAGTCCAAAAACCACAGCTGTGTTACCCCTCTTAGCCAACCTTCTTTCTAATATAGCTATGGGTTCGGCTAGCATAGTACCATCCACACCACAAATTGGTAAACTGCCACTTTGAGTCACCACACCTCTACATTTCTTGAGTTGGGACACATGAAAAACATCATGGATTTGAGAAGAATCTGGTAACTTCAACTTATAAGCAACCTGTCCAATCTTAGCTTGTACTTGAAAAGGACCATAGTATTTTGGAGACAATTTATTCTGTTTGCCCTTCCGAATGGTGACTTGCCTGTGGGGCTGCAGTTTCAAATAGACCCAGTCATCCACTTCATATGATCTGTCTGACCTGTGTTTATCAGCTAGGGACTTCATTCTATCTTGTGCCCTTTTTAAATGGAATTTAAGCAAATCAATTGCCACTTCTCTAGCTGTAAGGGTTCTTTCCACTGATTCCACCTTACTCTCACCACCCACATAAGGGACTTGAACAGGTGGTGGTTGTCCATAGACTACTTCAAAAGGAGTAGTATGGACTGCAGAATGATAATTGGTGTTGTACCACCATTCAGCCAAGGATAACCATCTCATCCAATGTTTGGGTTGCTCCCCTGTCATACACCTCAAATAACACTCCAAGCATCTATTAACCACCTCAGTTTGGCCATCAGTTTGAGGATGGTATGAGGTAGACATGTGCAGCTTAACTTGTAGCAACCTAAACAGCTCTTTCCAGAAGTTACTTAAAAAGACCTTGTCCCTATCTGATATAATTGTGTGTGGTAACCCATGTAATTTGTAGATGTTGTCCATAAAGACTTGTGCAACATCAATAGCAGTGAAAGGATGAGCAAGGGACATAAAATGTGCATACTTGCTCAACCTATCAACTACTACAAATATGACAGTCTTACCCTGAGATTTAGGTAGACTTTCCACAAAATCCATTGAAATGCTGGACCAAATAGTAGCTGGGATAGGCAATGGTTGAAGAAGTCCTGGATAAGCCACTAATTCTGACTTATTTCTTTGACAAGTATCACATTCCCTCACCATTTGTTTGACATGTTTTCTTAACTTCTTCCAATAAAACACACTGCAAATTTTGCTAGTAGTAGTCTTAACTCCAGAATGACCACCAACTGACCCAGCATGAAAGTGATTGAGTATCTCTGCTCTTAAGTCCTGATCATTACCCACCACTAACTTTCCTTTTCTCCTTAACTCCTGATTAGACCATGTATAAGAACCTTTTACAGTCTGACCAATTTTCAACTGAGTAATGACTTGTTTGAGCTTTTCATCTGAATCCCAACTAGTCACAAGTTTGTGGTACAATTCAGTATTCATGGAAGATGTAACCAAGCTTAACAGTTCACTAGAATACTGGAGTCTTGATAATGCATCAGCAGTAACATTTTCCACACCCTTTTTGTACTGAATCTCATAATCAAACCCCATCAACTTTGGTAACCACTTCAGTTGTGCAGGTGTAGACATCCTTTGATCCAACAAGTATTTAAGACTAAAATGATCAGTTTTAATCTTAAAATGTCTATCCAACAAGTATCCCCTCCATTTCTCCAAAGCATACACAATGGCCAAGAATTCTTTTTCATAAGTAGACATAAGCTGGTGTTTTTGGGAAAGTGTTTTGCTAAGAAAAGCTATAGGATGTCCCTCTTGTAACAACACAGCTCTTAATCCCACTCCTGATGCATCAGTTTCTAAGGTAAATTCTTTAGTGAAATCAGGTAACCTCAGCACTGGAGCACTAACCATGGCATTTTTTAGCTTATCAAAAGCTGCTTGAGACTCTTCAGACCAAAAAAAAACTATTCTTCTTGAGCAATTGGGTGAGTGGCCTACTAATACTAGCATACCCTTGAATGAATCTTCTATAATAACCTGTAAGACCCAAAAACCCTCTAAGCTATTTCACACTAGTGGGTACAGGCCAATTAGCCATAGCTTTTATCTTCTCAGGATCAGTAGCTACTCCCATAGCAGAAATAACATGACCCAAATACTCCACTCTATCAGTACCAAATACACACTTACTTTCCTTAGCATATAATTTGTGATGCCTCATTGTTTCCAACACAGACTTCAAATGGAACACGTGATCCTCCATAGTTTGGCTATAAATGAGTATATCATCAAAGAACACAAGCACAAAGTTCCTCAGGTAAGGATGGAATACCTCATTCATGAGAGACTGAAAGGTAGAGGGAGCATTAGTCAGTCCAAATGGCATAACCAGGAATTCATAGTGACCTTCATGAGTTCTAAAAGCTATTTTTTCCACATCATTATCATGCATTCTTATTTGATGGTAGCCAGACCTTAAATCTAGTTTTGTAAACAATTGTGCCCCATGTAATTCATCTATCAACTCTTCAATTATGGGTATTGGGAATTTGTCTTTGATGGTTTGTTTGTTCAAGTGTCTGTAATCTACACACATCCTCCATGAATTGTCTTTCTTCTTAACCATAACAATTGGTGAAGAGAATGGACTATTGCTTTTCTTAATCACACCTGATTCCAACAGCTCTTTTACCATACCTTCAATAGCATCTTTCTGTGTTGGAGGATGTCTATAGGGTCTAATGTTCACTGGATGAGCACCTTCAACCAATGGGATTTTGTGATCATGAGATCTTTTAGGTGGTAATTCAGTAGGAACTTGAAATACATCTGCAAATTCCTCCAAAATCTTGTGAATCTGTGGGTTTGGTTCCCTCTCCTGACCCTCCATTTGCATACAAGTAGGTGCAGAGTTAGGATATACACAAAGAGCCATAGAATGTAGTTCTGCTTGTCTCACAGTTTTGTCAGAAGCTTTGGTCTTCAGCCAATCCATGTTAGACTTGTGAGTGCCTCTGAGCAAAACCTTTTGATTGTTATACTTGAAAATCATCCTCAACTCTCCAAAATTCACCCTTATCTCCCCTAAGGTAGCCAACCATTGGATTCCAAGTACCATATCATAACCCCCCAAAGGTAATAGCATCACATCTGTAGTAAAAGGAGTAGTACCAAAATGCCATTTGAATCCTTTACATTCTACATCAGTAACCAATTTATTACCATCTGCCACTGTAACTGGTAATGGACATGTACTTCTGGTGACACAACCTATCTGCTTGGCCATATTGTTTTCCAAAAAATTATGTGTAGATCCACAATCAATCAAAATGTGGAGTGTATGTTTACCAACTGTACCAAGGACCCTCATGGTTTGAAAATTGGTGGTACCAGTAAGAGCATTGAGTGAAATCAATGGTTGTGACTGCAAATCAATCAAATCCTCTTCTCCCACAGTTTCATCTATCTCCAAAAATGACACTCCTTCATTTTCCAAATCAGGCACTAAAACCAAAGAGTACAACTGTCCACTATAATTATGTCCATGAGTATATTTTTGATCATAGTAAAAACAAATATTATTAGCTCTTTTTTCTGCATACTCTTTCTGGGTCAACCTTTTATTGTTACCAGCAACTGAATTGTTTGGTTTAGCAACTGAAGTATTTGGGGTTGGCAACAAGGGTTTGTTAAAAGTACTAGTAGAAGCCTGACCAAATCTTGAATTGTTAGGGACAAAAGTACTCCTATTCTTCTTCTTAAC
This sequence comes from Chrysanthemum seticuspe, assembly GCA_019973895.1. Lineage (NCBI taxonomy): Eukaryota > Viridiplantae > Streptophyta > Magnoliopsida > Asterales > Asteraceae > Chrysanthemum > Chrysanthemum seticuspe. Next base: position 12,730,116 of record BPTQ01000002.1, on the reverse strand, counting down.
TGCATTGAGAGTAGCTTCTTGGAGGTTTGTCAAGCAATAAGTATCAGCCAATGTTTTTGGCTTGAACATTCTGACACTCATAGCCAATTCAGTTGGTAGCCCACCCAAAAACAAACTCATTGCATGTGCTTCACTTATCTCTACCCTACTCAAAAGATTATCAAATGCATCTTCATAGTCTCTAGCAGTAGTTTCATACTTCAAATTCTTAAGTTCAGACATAGGATCATCATAAACACTACCAAATATGTCCAAAATGGCCTGTTTATATACCCCCCAATCTACAAATCCTCCATGAATCTTAAGAAACTGTGTATGCCATAACAAAGCTTTATCATAAAGGTGAATAGAGACAAGATTTACCTTCTCAATTTCAGCCACTTGATCAATCAAGAACAGTTGTTCACATCTAAACAGCCAACCTCTTACATCTTCACCAGAGAATTTAGGGAAATCAATTTTAGCTACTCTTGTGTGCTGTAATGAACCACCTCCATTTGAGTATTTTGCAAACTCAACCCAGTAATTTCCCCAGATATTTGTTCCAATCTTGTGTTCATAACCTGCATAGCCCCACTCATCATTTGGGCTAGCTGATCTGCTATGTATCTTCTTGTTTCATCATCGAAAAATACTGAAGACCCAGTAGTTATGTGATCTGCTGAACCAGTTCTTGTAACCACCATTGTTACTACCTCAAAATTCTCAACTAACTGCCACGTGTACTATTTCTTGAATATGATGTAAATCTGTTACTAATTATCACTCCCACTTCTTCAATGAACAATAACTAGTAACTGTAACCGTTTCTTGGCTATTCTCAAGTCAAACAAAACTGACCATTCAACCAAAAGCAGAGGATTTAAGCACTAATGCGCTGCTCTTGTGGTCGCGATGGATACTTGACAAATAGTCATATTTCTGAACGGATAGTACACAACTAATCAATGAACCAGTGTAGTACAGTGATTAGAATCAGAGTACCAGTGTAGTACTGTCCGATTTTCTTGATCGGAAAACTAACAACCTTCACCGGAAGTTGACCGGAGAAGATGATCGGTTTGGATGAAAAAAATTGTAACGATATAGAGCCAAGAAAGTGCTCTGATACCACTTGATAGACACCAATAGGAATCACTTAAGATCCATTAAAGGATTACAAACGGTGGGCAATCAAGAATGAAGAAATAGACCGCCAAAACCAATTTTGTATTATCAAAGTGTGAAATGATACAAAGACAGTTGGAAGATTACAAGAGTTGAGAGAATTGTATTTCTAAAGCTAAAATTGAAAGTAGAACAATGCAAGTATTTAAACTCTTGGTTTTGGCAGGAAAGGTTGTTAGGATTAGTTGAGGAGTAAGTCATGTGCACCTCTTGTGTCTAGTCTTTAGACTATGCACAAGCACCTCACATGCCATCAACATTCTAACACCTTATCACTTAAGTAATTATCATCTGATTATTTGAAGTGGCTGAAAAGTTGTATAAAATGGTTTCAGAAGAGTTTAGAAGACCCCTGAGAATGAAGCGTTGAGTTATAAAGAAAAGGTAATACAAAATCCACCATCCTCGAACTCAAACTACGTTGTTGATTTCAGTAGGCCTATTTAGTTAATGGGTTTTCTTTGTTACTGATTTTAGGTGAAACTACTGCAAGAGTACAATACTATTTAATATCACTAAACATCAAGTAACATAACTGTTAACTAAAAGAAGTTCTATATCAGTGATTTTTAATATGTTGCTTTGGATAGTCATGGTACAGTTTTATTATATACAACATATTTACGTAGATGACAACTGCAATTGCAATCAAGGATGTGCGTAGAGAAGTAAAAATATTGAGACCTTACAAAGGAGGAAGTGGATGCACTATTAAATCAGAAGTTTATGGGAGATAGAACTGATAGAAAGGTATAGCTCGTGTTATGTCATACTATTCTGCGATCATGAAAAGAACTGTGGTATTATTATGTTTTTTAACTGTGTATTAGTCATCTTCTTCTGTATTTCAGGCAATGATGGGTTATCTTTCCGATTATTTGAAGAGGCTGAAAATTTGTATAAAATGGTTTCGGAAGAGTTTAGAAGACCCTGAGAATGAAGCGTTGAGTTATAAAGAAAAGGTAATACCAAATCCACCATCCTCGAACTCAAACTACGTTAGAAATAAGGAACTCAAAATGCAATAAGGTAAGTACTTTAAAAAGCTAAAAAGGGGAAAACATCTAATGTTTAAACTAGAAACTATCTAAAGAGGTAATAATCAAACTAAGAACTAAAATAACCAAGCAACTAAGCATATTAAAACTGATAAGCATACTACCTAGCACAACCAAACAGTCCCTATGAAAAGCTCTTAATAAGCTGATGAAAAGCTAATAAGCTAATAGGGCTAATAAGCAAACTAAAAGTGGACCTATATGAACAAATCAGATAAGCAATAAGCTGAAATAAATGCAAACATCAGTAGGAGTGAACTGATGTTAGAATAGCAGCCTAGGGGTAGAGAAGGGCTAAATGCAAGCTAAATTAAGCACTAATATGAAGCTCTAATAACAAAATAAAGGCCACACAGATAAACTACATCCTACAAACTACTAATGGAATCAGAAATCAAGCAACTTCATTAAGCAAATGAGCAGAACATCAGATTAAAAGGGCTTATCTGGGCAGATGAAACTGATGGCGCATGGCATAAATTCAACAGACCTCCAACTTTAGACCGTTAGCAGAATAAGTAAAACATTTTTTTTGATTTTTTTCCTTTTGGGAAAAGTGAAACAAGCTGTTGAAATTGTGATTTTTATTTTTTTGAAATTTTAATAACTAACTTAAATGACATAAAATGCTTGGTGAAATCTGATAAAAAAAAACAATGGGAAAAAAAGGACTTTTAACAGAAGTGATTTTAAGAGTAACAGACCATTGTTATGGTGCGAGATAAAAATTGCATGGTCGGGTTTAACCGCAAGCATATATATTTGTAAATAATTAGGTAAATTTTGTCTCTTTATATTATAGTTACTCCCTATATGTAGCAGTGGCCAAAATAAGAAGAAAAAGGGTTATTTGGCACAAAATTTAGTGTTATTATTTAACAGTAAGATCAGGGCTGTGTTGTTAGTAATATTACGGTCTTACCACATTTATATGGTGCTATGAAAAAATGTTAAGGATAGGACAAATTTAGATTAGATTTGAAACCATGTGTGATTATGCAGTTTGTTATAGAAGTGCTCAATCTGATATGATAATATGTTTAATAGGTATCGTCTTATAATCTGGTGGATGAGGATGATGACAAAGTCGAGTAGCCTATGGTTTTGACAATGCAAACATAAGCAACCACCCTTTCAATGCCATTTTTGACCCATTCACTTATCAATGGGTCAATTTGGTTATCAATTCTTGCTTAATGGGTCAAATGGGTAAACCAATCATGAAAAAGGAAATGGTAAAATGTAGAAATCTTACGGGAACATTAGTGTAATACATGTGTCAATAATCCGTGTTGACCTGTTAGACAACCCAGCCGTTAACACAAATTTCATTCTATATTACTGATTTTAATTTACTGATATTTTTTTTACGCAGACGGGTATAGTTGGCCTCTCTTCTGAAAACACAGAGCTTAAGCTCTGGTTACAAGCTATGGAACAATAGGCCCAGTTACGTGATTTAGCCTGTTATTCTCATGTCCCCTCTAAGGTTGAAGGCTTATCGGCTACTGGCTTGGAGGGTTGAATTCGATGCTCGCAATTGAGCATTCACCTTCGATTCATGTTGTATCTAAAGCACCCACATTTATTCTTGGTATGCACCTATCTCATGGTTCTCCTGACCAATCTGAAGTCCCGTCTGTTCGGTAAATTTTGGCTCTCTTTTTGGTTCTCACATAAATACTTTGGTGAAAAATTTAATAGTTGGTTAAATTCATATTGCAACGGTTTTTAGGTGGCTAGCTCAAGGCATTATCCTTGGATTTCCCAGTACAGATCATCAGCGAGAACTCAGTCCCCCAAAGACGAATGGATATCAGCAGTTCCAATTCCTGGAACATTTGTCTGCAATATCGGCGATATGCTAAAGGTATGTAAGCGGGCTTTTGGCCTTAGAACTGACTTTCTAATCTTACCCATAACAGGAGCAGGTGCATGTGCATTATCAATTTTGGTTTTTGTCATCATCTAAGGTCTCCTCTTATAGAGGTATTGTTGTAAGTATTATTGTTGTTGATCCAAGTTGCTAGGTCTACCGAGGCATTTGGCTCATGATATTGGGTTTATTGCGGCTACTACCATGCTGGAACCTACAAGTTGATCTTAACACTCCTTCATACCCTCTCAAGGTATGTGATATGTATCTGTAAAAGTACAAATATAGATACTGTTATATTGAATCACATAAATCTTTATATTAATAATGTACTTCTATATTTGTACTTTTCAAGAACTTTGTAAACAAAAATTCAGTACTTATTGCAAAATTAAGATTCTTGCATCAAGTTACAACTTCCATGAGTTGCTTTTTGTGGTGTTAAGTTGATTTGTGTACGAGGCTACGAGCTGCTACATAAAGACAGGCATATGGTTCAGTATAGTTTTCAAAAATACAAATATAAATCCAGTGGGTCTCACACTGATTACGGTAAGTGCATCAAATTTAGACTCAGGATTTACTCAATTTTAGTGCAGGTCAAGTGAAAGTTATCTGTAATGTTGCAGGTTTATTGACTGATCGCGTATGATCCCCCCGGCACTCATACGGGTCGGGCGTGGACCAAACACGTAACCCGTCGGAGGTCACTCAAGCATTGTCCATGTACGCATGGCGTGAACACGAAGGAAAAGACCAATCCGCGGGTAAGAGATACGTCCGAAGGAGGCCACAACCACGCCCACATAAAAGGTAGGGAATCTCACCCAGGATTAAGGTACTGCAACCTGCAGTCCCCAAAAAGGGAAAGCATGACAAAATCCCGCTCAAAAGCAACGTTGTCATAACAACGGGACAAGCTCTGAGTTGACCTACGTCACTCCCCACTTACAAACTGTCGCTCTCATGTCCCGTGACCATGAGAACACAACAGAAAGGTCAACCATATAAATAGGGGACACTATTCAAACGGTAACACACACTCACTCTCTCTCTAAAACTAACTTTAACTCTCTAAAGTACTCCCTAAGTTCTTCCTCCTCCTTACTACCCTCCATAATTTCTTTCCCTTTAGGGTATGAATCAAAGTACTCCCTAAGTTCTTCCTCCTCCTTACTACCCTCCATAATTTCTAACACCTTATAATATCCTTCTTCTAGATCATCATCCGAATCACTTGTGGCCGAATCACTATCTAAAGGGTGATCAGATTCCTTAAGGGCTTCCTCGAGTGTATTCTCAATTATCATATTTAATCTCCTAAGCTCTCCAATTTCACTCACGATACAGGCTCGAAGTTGGTTAGCAGAGGCTGGGTCAAGCAGTGGGTATTTGTTTGGTGGTGAAGCATTGTTTGGTGGTTGGTTATCACCTTCCATGATGAAAAGTGATGGGTGTTACGTACAAAGGTCATGAAGAAGGGGGATAGACTATGAGGAAGCTAAAAATGAGAAAAAAGTTTACTTGATAGGAATCAAGTAAAGAAACCTAAACGAGGTGGACTACTAACTAGCTATTCTATTCCCCGGCAGCGGCGCCAAAAACTTGATAACGCTACACGCGTCGTTCGGGGTCAAGGAAACTTCCTTTTCTTCGAGCAAGTTTTATAACACCCTAGGCAGTGAACCTAATCGTTGTAGTGTAGTAATTAGGGTAAGCCACGGGTATTGATATCGTTCTATAGGGGAATAGGAATGCTAGTGAGAAGTTACTATGCTAAGGTTGGGGTTGAGGAAGATTAATTTTTTTTATCTTTTTTTTGTTTATAGGAAATTGAAAGGTACGAATCTCGGGGTTTGAATTTGGGGGGTTGGTATTTCTACCGATTACTCTACTATTATCTAATTATCTAAACTAAGGTGGTGGTAGTCTATGTCTAATTATTGTGTGCTCGTATGATAGTTTAAAGATGTGTTTACTTAGGTTTTACTACTCCTTAATTATCTCCTATTGATGGTTGAATTGTCACGTCCTTATTCTTAGTTGCGTTGTGTGTCTAAAGTTGTAGGGTATGCGTTTCTCCCTATCTCTTTGAACTTACCAAAGGGTCTCGTCTACAAAACCCACTAGGGATAATAAACTCTTACTCTAAGGCACTCTTTGGATGGTTTAGCCTACAACTACTCAGGTAATTATATTCTAAGGTTCACAAAGATGAATCAAGCATTAAGTACACAACGAATGACCTATCGCATTACTAGATCATTAATCAACTAAGATAAGAAACAACCAATCAATATTCAATAATTAAGTTTCATATTCCCTAAGCAAACACACAAGTAAATTAGCCGGACATGGAGAACATGCAAGCATACACACAAATAATCAAAGACATAATTAAATTAATGAAGTAAACACTTATCTTGATGTAAGATAGGGTTTGGAACCCTAAAATACTGTACAAGACAGCCTTGGTTCGGTTTTAGGTTTTACTCCCAAAAGACTACTCTCTAAAACTGAAAAATTCGGATTCTATATATAATATTACATATGCGACGGCGTCACCTTAGGTTTTGTGACGTCGTTGTGTCGCCGTCATTAGGGTTTCGTCTTGGCCACGTTAACCTTACGACGGCATCACCTTATGCCTGTGACGCCGTCCTCTTCAGCTTCTGACGCCGTCTGGATCGCATCTAGGCCGTCTGAGTAGCGACGGTCTACTCTTCCATAACCTGACGCCGTCCCTCGAAAACATGCCATTTCACTTCTGAGCCGTCGCAAAATCCTCCGACGGCTTCGCAATTAACACCTGACGCCGTTGCCTTCTGTTTTCAGCAGCTTTGAGTGTCTCGATTCTGACTTTTGCCATTTTCTTCGTATATTCGCGCCTTTTCGTCCAAATAAGTGCAATTCCAGCATTTTGCCTTCAAGAGAACTAAAAAGTGAAAAGGAACGATATTAAGCAATAACGGATACAAAAATGATCAAATAAGGGCTAAAATGACCCCTCAAAATGGTACCTTTTAAAACCTTATCAAATATCCCTACACTTGTTATTTGCTTGTCCTCAAGCAAATGTGCTTTTAGCCAATTAATTTATAAGTTAGGGGTCATGAAGCATTGATTCAAAACGGTCCACAACACATATAAGCCCCGCAAAAGTCATAACAAGCACGAAAATTACATACTAGCACCTCACATGGGGTGTTTGGATGCTCACATCTCTTTCGGGTGTATATGAAATATAACAAATGGGAAATGGAAGATAAACACTCATTAACCGGTCCTAGTACATAGATTACCATAGGCTTGAGAATAGATCAAACCTCCATCGCTTTGGCGTAAGCACCTAGGAAAGACTATCAAAGAGGTCTTTTAAAGGGTTGTAACGTTAGGCTTACGGTAGGGAAATAAAGGGTTTGGTGGGATAGGCTATGTAGTGGTGGAAAGTCAAAAATCTCTATGTTAAATGCATACGAAGAATGGCGTTGCTAAGCCAAGACTCGACACTCTAAAACTCTAGGTAACGGAAATAAACAAACATAAATTTAAAGGATAGATGTAGGATGGTAGCCCGTTTTTTTTTTTTTTTTTTCATTCATACACTTTTACTCTACCATCCTCTACGGTAACTTCAAAATGATAGGGATTTATAGGCACATCCCTACACTTGAGTTTTTATTACTCTAACACTAATTTAACTCGAATTGAAAAGATCAAAACACTTGGGGTACATTATTATGCAAACAAAGGGAATTTGAATTTAACGTTCCCTTCCCGTCATTTCATAAACTTTAACTTTTCCCATGAATCCCAATCGTCCCAAAACTGTATACAAAGGATATGACTCGACTTAGCAACTCATGCAAGCAACCAGATAATTGAACTAAGGGTTTAGGGTGATAACAATAATTTGCACTAAAAGTGAGTGCATAAAGGGTAGGCTAAGGCGATTTGGGTGTATATTTGGGGGTGGGGTGTAAACAATGCTCTTCATTGATATTCCAAAAAACTGAAACATCACGAGAACCGCGAAAAGGATAGGCTCTGAGGGGTTAACTAGGGGTATCGTGTACTAAAGATGAGTACAACGCAAAGGGTGTGGGGGAATTACTCAACCGATGTGGAAGAAGTAATTATATTACGGGTATCAAACAAGGGTTATCCTAATGCCTCTTATCATTTAGTTATTCCTAACTACACAAGTGTAATCTCACTAGCGATTTCGGAATGCATCACAAAACAAGTTCTAGAATCTAATATACTACCGGTTCGCACTCTAAGCATTAAAGCTGAATGCTTTAAATTCCTACTAATCTAAGGGCGATCCTCACATTTTGGGTGGAATTTAGGTGGTAAAGGGTTTTTGTGCTAGTCATGCAACTTCCTATCCGTGAGACGCTTTTGTTAAAACTAATGGCCCACTCCTATGTGTCATGAAAAATTTTAAATTTGGTGCCAAAATTACCCTATCCGACATTTTCTCATGGTTTATTACACAAATACAATTGGACAAAGCAAATAATCAAGGATAAGCATAGTTTCAAAGTTCCCGTTTTATTTTCCCGAATATCCCTACACTTAAACTGAACATTGTCCCCAATGTTCCCCGAAAGTATCAAAGTTATGATAATGGAAGGTAATTAAAAATGAAAGAAACTAATACTCCCCTGATTAGCTCGGTAGGATCCGTGTAAAGTGGTGGTTAAATCCTTTCCAAGAAGAATTATTGCGTGAAAAGCTCCTTCCAATCTTGTGTAACTTCTTCTTGACAAACTAAACCTGCACACTTGAAGAAAACAAACGAAACCTTCGCGTAAAATCGGCGGTAATAATATACATAAGACTCAATTTAAACTAGGATATAATGCTTGTGGAATGGATGTTTACAGAATTTCTAAGAAAATTAAGACCTGGAAAATTCCAAAAATTTATAAGTAGCTCAGAAAACGAGAAAAAGTGATCTGATGTTTTTACTCCTTCCTAACGCCGTCAGGTTGCAATCCTGACGCCGTCAGGTTATCCTGACAAAAAACTGGTCTGCGATTTTCTGAAAAAAAATTCTGGAAAATTTACATCTTTAGAATCTGGAAAAAATTTCTGCAAAAACATCCATTATGACTCGATACAAGCATTTGACTCGAACAAACAAACATATATATCTTTTAGTTAATTGTTATTCTCATGTTTACGTTTCTTTTGAAAACGTGTGTAATCCTCCCTACACTTATCCCTTATGTAAAATACCTTTATATGCAATTAAGACGAGGTTAAAAACAAGATAAAGCATTTTTACAAATTTAAACATGAGGATAAACAATTAATAAAAGATATATGACACTAACAAGCAAACAATTATGCATGGGTTGCCTCCCACGAAGCGCTTTTCTTTATTTAAGAGTCTTGTAGCTAGACTCGTAGTCGTGCCCCTACGTTGCCCTAATCTTAGAGGCCCATTCGATCTCCTTAACTCTTCTCTCATCACGAATATATTCAGGCCCTAGTTCAAGACAAGCAGTGTAGTAAACTTTGTTCTTCCAGTCTACTTTGAATGCCGGAATGTTATCTATATCTAAATTATCCATGCCCTCAAAATTCTCATTTTTGTCGGGCATTATATATTTAACACTCTCGGCTTCATTTGAGAACTCGATTATCCCTTTCTCTTTATCATGAACCATCTTAGACTCTTCTATAAATGGTTTCCCAAGTATCACGTCTCCTAAAAACCCATCAATGATTCCCTTAACATTTTCCAAAATCATGAAATCACATCTATATGTGAAGTTACCTATGAACACATGCAATCCCTTAACCCTCCCCACATAGTTACTTGCTTTCCTAGGGAGAAAGGGGTTCCTCATAGGTTCTAGCTTTTTGCTCATGATCCAATTGTAATAGAGCCTAGACATTATATTCATGGGTGCCTTATAGTCAATGTAGGTGTGATCCCTATATAAGTATCCAATCATACACGGTATTTTGATGTTTTTAGGGTTTCCCCTCCTTATGCGAGGCTCGAAAGGTGGTCTTGGAAAATTAACCACGTTATGGTGATAAGCGGTTTCTTTCCCTTTAGGGTATGAATCAAAGTACTCCCTAAGTTCTTCCTCCTCCTTACTACCCTCCATAATTTCTAACACCTTATAATCTCCTTCTTCTAGATCATCATCCGAATCACTTGTGGCCGAATCACTATCTAAAGGGTGATCAGATTCCTTAAGGGCTTCCTCGAGTGTATTCTCAATTATCATATTTAATCTCCTAAGCTCTCCAATTTCACTCATGATACGGGCTCGAAGTTGGTTAGCAGAGGCTGGGTCAAGCAGTGGGTATTTGTTTGGTGGTGAAGCATTGTTTGGTGGTTGGTTATCACCTTCCATGATGAAAAGTGATGGGTGTTACGAACAAAGGTCACGAAGAAGGGGGATAGACTATGAGGAAGCTAAAAATGAGAAAAAAGTTTACTTGATAGGAATCAAGTAAAGAAACCTAAACGAGGTGGACTACTAACTAGCTATTTGGTGGTTGGTTATCACCTTCCATGATGAAAAGTGATGGGTGTTACGAACAAAGGTCACGAAGAAGGGGGATAGACTATGAGGAAGCTAAAAATGAGAAAAAAGTTTACTTGATAGGAATCAAGTAAAGAAACCTAAACGAGGTGGACTACTAACTAGCTATTCTATTCCCCGGCAGCGGCGCCAAAAACTTGATAACGCTACACGCGTCGTTCGGGGTCAAGGAAACTTCATTTTCTTTGAGCAAGTTTTATAACACCCTAGGCAGTGAACCTAATCGTTGTAGTGTAGTAATTAGGCTAAGCCACGGGTATTGATATCGTTCTCTAGGGGAATAGGAATGCTAGTGAGAAGTTACTACGCTAAGGTTGGGGTTGAGGAAGATTATTTTTTTTATCTTTTTTATGTTTATAGGAAATTGAAATGTACGAATCTCGGGGTTTGAATTTGGGGGGTTGGTATTTCTACCGATTACTCTACTATTATCTAATTATCTAAACTGAGGTGGTGGTAGTCTATGTCTAATTATTGTGTGCTCGTATGATAGTTTAAAGATGTGTTAACTTAGGTTTTACTACTCCTTAATTATCTCCTATTGATGGTTGAATTGTCACGTCCTTATTCTTAGTTGCGTTGTGTGTCTAAAGTTGTAGGGTATGCGTTTCTCCCTAACTCTTTGAACTTACCAAAGGGTCTCGTCTACAAAACCCACTAGGGATAATAAACTCTTACTCTAAGGCACTCTTTGGATGGTTTAGCCTACAACTACTCAGGTAATTATATTCTAAGGTTCACAAAGATGAATCAGGCTTTAAGTACACAACGAATGACCTATCGCATTACTAGATCATTAATCAACTAAGATAAGAAACAACCAATCAATATTCAATAATTAAGTTTCATATTCCCTAAGCAAACACACAAGTAAATTAGCCGGACATGGAGAACATGCAAGCATACACACAAATAATCAAAGACATAATTAAATTAATGAAGTAAACACTTATCTTGATGTAAGATAGGGTTTGGAGCCCTAAAATACTGTACAAGACAGCCTTGGTTCGGTTTTAGGTTTTACTCCCAAAAGACTACTCTCTAAAACTGAAAAATTCGGATTCTATATATAATATTACATATGCGACGGCGTCACCTTATGTTTTGTGACGTCGTCGTGTCGCCGTCATTAGGGTTTTGTCTTGGCCATGTTAACCTTACGACGGCATCACCTTATGCCTGTGATGCCGTCCTCTTCAGCTTCTGACGCCGTCTGGATCGCATCTAGGCCGTCTGAGTAGCGACGGTCTACTCTTCAATAACCTGGCGCCGTCCCTCGAAAACATGCCATTTCACTTCTGAGCCGTCGCAAAATCCTCCGACGGCGTCGCAATTAACACCTGACGTCGTCGCCTTCTGTTTTCAGCATCTTTGAGTGTCTCGATTCTGACTTTGGCCATTTTCTTCGTATATTCGCGCCTTTTCGTCCAAATAAGTGCCAGTCCAGCATTTTGCCTTCAAGAGACCTAAAAAGTGAAAAGGAACGATATTAAGCAATAACGGATACAAAAATGATCAAATAAGGGCTAAAACGACCCCTCAAAATGGTACCTTTTAAAACCTTATCAAATATCCCTACACTTGTTATTTGCTTGTCCTCAAGCAAATGTGCTTTTAGCCAATTAATTTATAAGTTAGGGGTCATGAAGCATTGATTCAAAATGGTCCACAACACATATAAGCCCCGCAAAAGTCATAACAAGCACGGAAATTACATACTAGCACCTCACATGGGGTGTTTGGATGCTCACATCTCTTTCGGGTGTATATGAAATATAACAAATGGGAAATGGAAGATAAACACTCATTAACCGGTCCTAGTACATAGATTACCATAGGCTTGAGAATAGATCAAACCTCCATCGCTTTGGCGTAAGCACCTAGGAAAGACTATCAAAGAGGTCTTTTAAAGGGTTGTAACGTTAGGCTTACGGTAGGGAAATAAAGGGTTTGGTAGGATAGGCTATGTAGTGGTGGAAAGTCAAAAATCTCTATGTTAAATGCATACGAAGAATGGCGTTGCTAAGCCAAGACTCGACACTCTAAAACTCTAGGTAACGGAAATAAACAAACATAAATTTAAAGGATAGATGTAGGATGGTAGCCCGTTTTTTTTTTTATTTTTTTTTTATTATTTTTTTTTTCATTCATACACTTTTACTCTACCATCCTCTACGGTAACATCAAAATGATAGGGATTTATAGGCACATCCCTACACTTGAGTTTTTATTACTCTAACACTAATTTAACTCGAATTGAAAAGATCAAAACACTTGGGGTACATTATTATGCAAACAAAGGGAATTTGAATTTAACGTTCCCTTCCCGTCATTTCATAAACTTTAACTTTTCCCATGAATCCCAATCGTCCCAAAACTGTATACAAAGGATATGACTCGACTTAGCAACACATGCAAGCAACCAGATAATTGAACTAAGGGTTTAGGGTGATAACAATAATTTGCACTAAAAGTGAGTGCATAAAGGGTAGGCTAAGGCGATTTGGGTGTATATTTGAGGGTGGGGTGTAAACAATGCTCTTCATTGATATTCCATAAAACCGAAACATCACGAGAACCGCGAAAAGGATAGGCTCTGAGGGGTTAACTAGGGGTATCGTGTACTAAAGATGAGTACAACGCAAAGGGTGTGGGGGAATTACTCAACCGATGTGGAAGAAGTAATTATATTACGGGTATCAAAAAAGGGTTATCCTAATGCCTCTTATCATTTAGTTATTCCTAACTACACAAGTGTAATCTCACTAGCGATTTCGGAATGCATCACAAAACAAGTTCTTGAATCTAATATACTACCGGTTCGCACTCTAAGCATTAAAGCTGAATGCTTTAAATTCCTACTAATCTAAGGGCGATCCTCACATTTTGGGTGGAATTTAGGTGGTAAAGGGTTTTTGTGCTAGTCATGCAACTTCCTATCCGTGAGACGCTTTTGTTAAAACTAATGGCCCACTCCTATGTGTCATGAAAAATTTTAAATTTGGTGCCAAAATTACCCTATCCGACATTTTCTCATGGTTTATTACACAAATACAATTGGACAAAGCAAATAATCAAGGATAAGCATAGTTTCAAAGTTCCCGTTTTATTTTCCCGAATATCCCTACACTTAAACTGAACATTGTCTCCAATGTTCCCCGAAAGTATCAAAGTTATGATAATGGAAGGTAATTAAAAACGAAAGAAACTAATACTCCCCTGATTAGCTCGGTAGGATCCGTGTAAAGTGGTGGTTAAATCCTTTCCAAGAAGAATTATTGCGTGAAAAGCTCCTTCCAATCTTGTGTAACTTCTTCTTGAAAAACTAAACCTGCACACTTGAAGAAAACAAACGAAACCTTCGCGTAAAATCAGCGGTAATAATATACATAAGAATCGATTTAAACTAGGATATAATGCTTGTGGAATGGATGTTTACAGAATTTCTAAGAAAATTAAGACCTGGAAAATTCCAAAAATTTATAAGTAGCTCAGAAAACGAGAAAAAGTGATCTGATGTTTTTACTCCTTCCTGACGCCGTCAGGTTGCAATCCTGACGCCGTCAGGTTATCCTGACAAAAAACTGGTCTGCGATTTTCTGAAAAAAAATTCTGGAAAATTTACATCTTTAGAATCTGGAAAAAATTTCTGCAAAAACATCCATTATGACTCGATACAAGCATTTGACTCGAACAAACAAACATATATATCTTTTAGTTAATTGTTATTCTCATGTTTACGTTTCTTTTGAAAACGTGTGTAATCCTCCCTACACTTATCCCTTATGTAAAATACCTTTATATGCAATTAAGACGAGGTTAAAAACAAGATAAAGCATTTTTACAAATTTAAACATGAGGATAAACAATTAATAAAAGATATATGACACTAACAAGCAAACAATTAAGCATGGGTTGCCTCCCACGAAGCGCTTTTCTTTATTTAAGAGTCTTGTAGCTAGACTCGTAGTCGTGCCCCTACGTTGCCCTAATCTTAGAGGCCCATTCGATCTCCTTAACTCTTCTCTCATCACGAATATATTCAGGCCCTAGTTCAAGACAAGCAGTGTAGTAAACTTTGTTCTTCCAGTCTACTTTGAATGCCGGAATGTTATCTATATCTAAATTATCCATGCCCTCAAAATTCTCATTTTTGTCGGGCATTATATATTTAACACTCTCGGCTTCATTTGAGAACTCGATTATCCCTTTCTCTTTATCATGAACCATCTTAGACTCTTCTATAAATGGTTTCCCAAGTATCACGTCTCCTAAAAACCCATCAATGATTCCCTTAACATTTTCCAAAATCATGAAATCACATCTATATGTGAAGTTACCTATGAACACATGCAATCCCTTAACCCTCCCCACATAGTTACTTGCTTTCCTAGGGAGAAAGGGGTTCCTCATAGGTTCTAGCTTTTTGCTCATGATCCAATTGTAATAGAGCCTAGACATTATATTCATGGGTGCCTTATAGTCAATGTAGGTGTGATCCCTATATAAGTATCCAATTATACACGGTATTTTGATGTTTTTAGGGTTTCCCCTCCTTATGCGAGGCTCGAAAGGTGGTCTTGGAAAATTAACCACGTTATGGTGATAAGCGGTTTCTTTCCCTTTAGGGTATGAATCAAAGTACTCCCTAAGTTCTTCCTCCTCCTTACTACCCTCCATAATTTCTAACACCTTATAATCTCCTTCTTCTAGATCATCATCCGAATCACTTGTGGCCGAATCACTATCTAAAGGGTGATCAGATTCCTTAAGGGCTTCCTCGAGTGTATTCTCAATTATCATATTTAATCTCCTAAGCTCTCCAATTTCACTCATGATACGGGCTCGAAGTTGGTTAGCAGAGGCTGGGTCAAGCAGTGGGTATTTGTTTGGTGGTGAAGCATTGTTTGGTGGTTAGTTATCACCTTCCATGATGAAAAGTGATGGGTGTTACGAACAAAGGTCACGAAGAAGGGGGATAGACTATGAGGAAGCTAAAAATGAGAAAAAAGTTTACTTGATAGGAATCAAGTAAAGAAACCTAAACGAGGTGGACTACTAACTAGCTATTTGGTGGTTGGTTATCACCTTCCATGATGAAAAGTGATGGGTGTTACGAACAAAGGTCACGAAGAAGGGGGATAGACTATGAGGAAGCTAAAAATGAGAAAAAAGTTTACTTGATAGGAATCAAGTAAAGAAACCTAAACGAGGTGGACTACTAACTAGCTATTCTATTCCCCGGCAGCGGCGCCAAAAACTTGATAACGCTACACGCGTCGTTCGGGGTCAAGGAAACTTCATTTTCTTTGAGCAAGTTTTATAACACCCTAGGCAGTGAACCTAATCGTTGTAGTGTAGTAATTAGGCTAAGCCACGGGTATTGATATCGTTCTCTAGGGGAATAGGAATGCTAGTGAGAAGTTACTACGCTAAGGTTGGGGTTGAGGAAGATTATTTTTTTTATCTTTTTTATGTTTATAGGAAATTGAAAGGTACGAATCTCGGGGTTTGAATTTGGGGGGTTGGTATTTCTACCGATTACTCTACTATTATCTAATTATCTAAACTGAGGTGGTGGTAGTCTATGTCTAATTATTGTGTGCTCGTATGATAGTTTAAAGATGTGTTAACTTAGGTTTTACTACTCCTTAATTATCTCCTATTGATGGTTGAATTGTCACGTCCTTATTCTTAGTTGCGTTGTGTGTCTAAAGTTGTAGGGTATGCGTTTCTCCCTAACTCTTTGAACTTACCAAAGGGTCTCGTCTACAAAACCCACTAGGGATAATAAACTCTTACTCTAAGGCACTCTTTGGATGGTTTAGCCTACAACTACTCAGGTAATTATATTCTAAGGTTCACAAAGATGAATCAGGCTTTAAGTACACAACGAATGACCTATCGCATTACTAGATCATTAATCAACTAAGATAAGAAACAACCAATCAATATTCAATAATTAAGTTTCATATTCCCTAAGCAAACACACAAGTAAATTAGCCGGACATGGAGAACATGCAAGCATACACACAAATAATCAAAGACATAATTAAATTAATGAAGTAAACACTTATCTTGATGTAAGATAGGGTTTGGAGCCCTAAAATACTGTACAAGACAGCCTTGGTTCGGTTTTAGGTTTTACTCCCAAAAGACTACTCTCTAAAACTGAAAAATTCGGATTCTATATATAATATTACATATGCGACGGCGTCACCTTATGTTTTGTGACGTCGTCGTGTCGCCGTCATTAGGGTTTTGTCTTGTCCATGTTAACCTTACGACGGCATCACCTTATGCCTGTGATGCCGTCCTCTTCAGCTTCTGACGCCGTCTGGATCGCATCTAGGCCGTCTGAGTAGCAACGGTCTACTCTTCAATAACCTGGCGCCGTCCCTCGAAAACATGCCATTTCACTTCTGAGCCGTCGCAAAATCCTCCGACGGCGTCGCAATTAACACCTGACGTCGTCGCCTTCTGTTTTCAGCATCTTTGAGTGTCTCGATTCTGACTTTGGCCATTTTCTTCGTATATTCGCGCCTTTTCGTCCAAATAAGTGCCAGTCCAGCATTTTGCCTTCAAGAGACCTAAAAAGTGAAAAGGAACGATATTAAGCAATAACGGATACAAAAATGATCAAATAAGGGCTAAAACGACCCCTCAAAATGGTACCTTTTAAAACCTTATCAAATATCCCTACACTTGTTATTTGCTTGTCCTCAAGCAAATGTGCTTTTAGCCAATTAATTTATAAGTTAGGGGTCATGAAGCATTGATTCAAAATGGTCCACAACACATATAAGCCCCGCAAAAGTCATAACAAGCACGGAAATTACATACTAGCACCTCACATGGGGTGTTTGGATGCTCACATCTCTTTCGGGTGTATATGAAATATAACAAATGGGAAATGGAAGATAAACACTCATTAACCGGTCCTAGTACATAGATTACCATAGGCTTGAGAATAGATCAAACCTCCATCGCTTTGGCGTAAGCACCTAGGAAAGACTATCAAAGAGGTCTTTTAAAGGGTTGTAACGTTAGGCTTACGGTAGGGAAATAAAGGGTTTGGTAGGATAGGCTATGTAGTGGTGGAAAGTCAAAAATCTCTATGTTAAATGCATACGAAGAATGGCGTTGCTAAGCCAAGACTCGACACTCTAAAACTCTAGGTAACGGAAATAAACAAACATAAATTTAAAGGATAGATGTAGGATGGTAGCCCGTTTTTTTTTTATTTTTTTTTTATTATTTTTTTTTTTCATTCATACACTTTTACTCTACCATCCTCTACGGTAACATCAAAATGATAGGGATTTATAGGCACATCCCTACACTTGAGTTTTTATTACTCTAACACTAATTTAACTCGAATTGAAAAGATCAAAACACTTGGGGTACATTATTATGCAAACAAAGGGAATTTGAATTTAACGTTCCCTTCCCGTCATTTCATAAACTTTAACTTTTCCCATGAATCCCAATCGTCCCAAAACTGTATACAAAGGATATGACTCGACTTAGCAACACATGCAAGCAACCAGATAATTGAACTAAGGGTTTAGGGTGATAACAATAATTTGCACTAAAAGTGAGTGCATAAAGGGTAGGCTAAGGCGATTTGGGTGTATATTTGAGGGTGGGGTGTAAACAATGCTCTTCATTGATATTCCATAAAACCGAAACATCACGAGAACCGCGAAAAGGATAGGCTCTGAGGGGTTAACTAGGGGTATCGTGTACTAAAGATGAGTACAACGCAAAGGGTGTGGGGGAATTACTCAACCGATGTGGAAGAAGTAATTATATTACGGGTATCAAAAAAGGGTTATCCTAATGCCTCTTATCATTTAGTTATTCCTAACTACACAAGTGTAATCTCACTAGCGATTTCGGAATGCATCACAAAACAAGTTCTTGAATCTAATATACTACCGGTTCGCACTCTAAGCATTAAAGCTGAATGCTTTAAATTCCTACTAATCTAAGGGCGATCCTCACATTTTGGGTGGAATTTAGGTGGTAAAGGGTTTTTGTGCTAGTCATGCAACTTCCTATCCGTGAGACGCTTTTGTTAAAACTAATGGCCCACTCCTATGTGTCATGAAAAATTTTAAATTTGGTGCCAAAATTACCCTATCCGACATTTTCTCATGGTTTATTACACAAATACAATTGGACAAAGCAAATAATCAAGGATAAGCATAGTTTCAAAGTTCCCGTTTTATTTTCCCGAATATCCCTACACTTAAACTGAACATTGTCCCCAATGTTCCCCGAAAGTATCAAAGTTATGATAATGGAAGGTAATTAAAAACGAAAGAAACTAATACTCCCCTGATTAGCTCGGTAGGATCCGTGTAAAGTGGTGGTTAAATCCTTTCCAAGAAGAATTATTGCGTGAAAAGCTCCTTCCAATCTTGTGTAACTTCTTCTTGAAAAACTAAACCTGCACACTTGAAGAAAACAAACGAAACCTTCGCGTAAAATCAGCGGTAATAATATACATAAGACTCGATTTAAACTAGGATATAATGCTTGTGGAATGGATGTTTACAGAATTTCTAAGAAAATTAAGACCTGGAAAATTCCAAAAATTTATAAGTAGCTCAGAAAACGAGAAAAAGTGATCTGATGTTTTTACTCCTTCCTGACGCCGTCAGGTTGCAATCCTGACGCCGTCAGGTTATCCTGACAAAAAACTGGTCTGCGATTTTCTGAAAAAAAATTCTGGAAAATTTACATCTTTAGAATCTGGAAAAAATTTCTGCAAAAACATCCATTATGACTCGATACAAGCATTTGACTCGAACAAACAAACATATATATCTTTTAGTTAATTGTTATTCTCATGTTTACGTTTCTTTTGAAAACGTGTGTAATCCTCCCTACACTTATCCCTTATGTAAAATACCTTTATATGCAATTAAGACGAGGTTAAAAACAAGATAAAGCATTTTTACAAATTTAAACATGAGGATAAACAATTAATAAAAGATATATGACACTAACAAGCAAACAATTAAGCATGGGTTGCCTCCCACGAAGCGCTTTTCTTTATTTAAGAGTCTTGTAGCTAGACTCGTAGTCGTGCCCCTACGTTGCCCTAATCTTAGAGGCCCATTCGATCTCCTTAACTCTTCTCTCATCACGAATATATTCAGGCCCTAGTTCAAGACAAGCAGTGTAGTAAACTTTGTTCTTCCAGTCTACTTTGAATGCCGGAATGTTATCTATATCTAAATTATCCATGCCCTCAAAATTCTCATTTTTGTCGGGCATTATATATTTAACACTCTCGGCTTCATTTGAGAACTCGATTATCCCTTTCTCTTTATCATGAACCATCTTAGACTCTTCTATAAATGGTTTCCCAAGTATCACGTCTCCTAAAAACCCATCAATGATTCCCTTAACATTTTCCAAAATCATGAAATCACATCTATATGTGAAGTTACCTATGAACACATGCAATCCCTTAACCCTCCCCACATAGTTACTTGCTTTCCTAGGGAGAAAGGGGTTCCTCATAGGTTCTAGCTTTTTGCTCATGATCCAATTGTAATAGAGCCTAGACATTATATTCATGGGTGCCTTATAGTCAATGTAGGTGTGATCCCTATATAAGTATCCAATCATACACGGTATTTTGATGTTTTTAGGGTTTCCCCTCCTTATGCGAGGCTCGAAAGGTGGTCTTGGAAAATTAACCACGTTATGGTGATAAGCGGTTTCTTTCCCTTTAGGGTATGAATCAAAGTACTCCCTAAGTTCTTCCTCCTCCTTACTACCCTCCATAATTTCTAACACCTTATAATCTCCTTCTTCTAGATCATCATCCGAATCACTTGTGGCCGAATCACTATCTAAAGGGTGATCAGATTCCTTAAGGGCTTCCTCGAGTGTATTCTCAATTATCATATTTAATCTCCTAAGCTCTCCAATTTCACTCATGATACGGGCTCGAAGTTGGTTAGCAGAGGCTGGGTCAAGCAGTGGGTATTTGTTTGGTGGTGAAGCATTGTTTGGTGGTTGGTTATCACCTTCCATGATGAAAAGTGATGGGTGTTACGAACAAAGGTCACGAAGAAGGGGGATAGACTATGAGGAAGCTAAAAATGAGAAAAAAGTTTACTTGATAGCAATCAAGTAAAGAAACCTAAACGAGGTGGACTACTAACTAGCTATTTGGTGGTTGGTTATCACCTTCCATGATGAAAAGTGATGGGTGTTACGAACAAAGGTCACGAAGAAGGGGGATAGACTATGAGGAAGCTAAAAATGAGAAAAAAGTTTACTTGATAGGAATCAAGTAAAGAAACCTAAACGAGGTGGACTACTAACTAGCTATTCTATTCCCCGGCAGCGGCGCCAAAAACTTGATAACGCTACACGCGTCGTTCGGGGTCAAGGAAACTTCATTTTCTTTGAGCAAGTTTTATAACACCCTAGGCAGTGAACCTAATCGTTGTAGTGTAGTAATTAGGCTAAGCCACGGGTATTGATATCGTTCTCTAGGGGAATAGGAATGCTAGTGAGAAGTTACTACGCTAAGGTTGGGGTTGAGGAAGATTATTTTTTTTATCTTTTTTATGTTTATAGGAAATTGAAAGGTACGAATCTCGGGGTTTGAATTTGGGGGGTTGGTATTTCTACCGATTACTCTACTATTATCTAATTATCTAAACTGAGGTGGTGGTAGTCTATGTCTAATTATTGTGTGCTCGTATGATAGTTTAAAGATGTGTTAACTTAGGTTTTACTACTCCTTAATTATCTCCTATTGATGGTTGAATTGTCACGTCCTTATTCTTAGTTGCGTTGTGTGTCTAAAGTTGTAGGGTATGCGTTTCTCCCTAACTCTTTGAACTTACCAAAGGGTCTCGTCTACAAAACCCACTAGGGATAATAAACTCTTACTCTAAGGCACTCTTTGGATGGTTTAGCCTACAACTACTCAGGTAATTATATTCTAAGGTTCACAAAGATGAATCAGGCTTTAAGTACACAACGAATGACCTATCGCATTACTAGATCATTAATCAACTAAGATAAGAAACAACCAATCAATATTCAATAATTAAGTTTCATATTCCCTAAGCAAACACACAAGTAAATTAGCCGGACATGGAGAACATGCAAGCATACACACAAATAATCAAATACATAATTAAATTAATGAAGTAAACACTTATCTTGATGTAAGATAGGGTTTAGAACCCTAAAATACTGTACAAGACAGCCTTGGTTCGGTTTTAGGTTTTACTCCCTAAAGACTACTCTCTAAAACTGAAAAATTCGGATTCTATATATAATATTACATATGCGACGGCGTCACCTTATGTTTTGTGACGCTGTCCTGTCGCCGTCATTAGGGTTTCGTCTTGGCCACGTTAACCTTGCGACGGCGTCACCTTATGCCTGTGACGCCGTCCTCTTCAGCTTCTGACGCCGTCTGGATCGCATTTAGGCCGTCTGAGTAGCGACGGTCTACTCTTCCATAACCTGACGCCGTCCCTCGAAAACATGCCATTTCACTTCTGAGCCGTCGCAAAATCCTCCGACAGCGTCGCAATTAACACCTGACGCCGTCACCTTCTGTTTTCAGCAGCTTTGAGTGTCTCGATTCTGACTTTGGCCATTTTCTTCGTATATTCGCGCCTTTTCATCCAAATAAGTGCCATTCCAGCATTTTGCCTTCAAGAGACCTAAAAAGTGAAAAGGAACGATATTAAGCAATAACGGATACAAAAGTGAGCAAATAAGGGCTAAAACGACCCCTCAAAATGGTACCATTTAAAACCTTATCAGGGGAAAAGGTCCATCAAGAAAAGCTAGACCGGGTCAAGACTCGTTTAGATTTTGATGATGATACTAGGAATGAGAGATCTCGAGAACACGCCAGGAATACTCGTCCGGATTATGAAAGAAAGCAGAGACCCAAAAGGAGGCAAGAAGCTAGCCTCAGTGCCAGATCAGATCCTTCAGGGTATTCCAAGTCGCAGAGTGTTTTCTCGAGACTTAGTAGTCGAGAGGATGGGTGTTCCAGAGAAAGGAGCCAGTTGGAAGTCAAGAGGCCGCGGCCGGACGTGTTCTCCAGGCTGGAAAGGGAGCGTCCGCACGTGACTACAAGGCTGGGGGACCAAAAGCCAGCAGTATTTTCCAGGCTCCAGTCAAAAGTGTCCCGCAGGCAACGCAAAAGAGAAGCCAAAAGGCGCAGAAAGCAGGACGCGGCAGAGAGACATTCAACAGAAAGGTACCAAAGAAGCCGGAGTTTATCCCGCGACAGCGCTTCCCGCACAAAGCACAGCAGAGGGGAGACACACCGCTCATACCGCAGTAGGACTAGAGAAGCATCTTCCCTGGAAAGTGAAGAAAGCACGGGAGGGCATTGGAAGTCCACCCCGAAAAGCAACGGGAAGTGAGCCTGACGAACTCTACTCCTCATATGATATAGCTGATGCGGACCCTTTCACTCATCGGATACGGAATTTTAAGTTCCAAAAAAGAACAAGGATGCCAGCTCACATCAGAACATACGATGGGACCGGGGATCCGAAAGACCATCTGAAAATTTTCCAGATCGTGGCCAAAGTAGAGAGGTGGGACATGCCTACATGGTGCCACATATTCAACTTCACCCTGATTGGGCACGCTCGCGTCTGGTTTGATGAGCTACGACTAGAGAGCATTGATAGTTTTGAAGAGCTTAGGTCAAGTTTCCTTTCGTATTTCCTTCAGCAAAAGAAGTATACGAAGGATCCTGTTGAGTTGCATCACATAAAGCAGCGAGAAGGGGAATCCACAGAGGCATTTGTGGAGCACTTCAAGATGGAAAGCATGCACGTCAAGGGAGCTCCGGAGTGTATGAGGGTATCGGGTTTCATGCATGGGATAACAAACCCGGAGCTAATCAAAAGGCTCAATGACAACATACCCTATACACAGGATGAGATGTGGAAGGTGACCAAAGCATTCCTCCGAGGAGAGTTGGCCGCGGCCAACCAAACAAAAAAGAAGCATTCCCAATGGAAAAACCACGAGGGTGGACAGAAGAACATCTAGATTTTTGGGAGAAAAGGGGAGTTCAAGGCCCGCTTAAGGCCGGAAAGAAAGCGGGGGGACAGGTTCGCCCCCTCACAAAAATGCCAAAGGAAATCCTGGCTATGGATAATGTCAAATTCACAACCACTCCGCCGATGTCCAGCCCCGCCGAATCCCGGAATAAAGACAAGTACTGCGACTTCCATAGGGAGAAGGGGCACAACACGGACGAGTGCTATCAGTTGAAAAAACAGATAGAAGAGGCGGTTAGGTCCGGACAGCTTGCACATCTGGTCAAGGAAATCAAGAATGGGACTCAGAAGAATGGTGGTCCCAAAGGTGGGAAGAAGGATGCCACTGCCAAGGACAAAGCTCATGGCATATACATGGTCCAAACTTGGTAGTAGATGGTCAAGCCCAAGCTAACCGCGGATGCGGTCCCAAACATGGAAATATCCTTTCCCCTTATATCCGGGGATGATTGGGATGACCATCCGCTGGTGCTCAAGGCGGATGTTGAGGGATGCACAATCCACGGAATGTATGTGGATAATGGAAGTGCTTCGGAAGTTCTATACGAACATTGCTTCAATAAGCTGAGTCCTGACATCCGGAGAAGATTGGTCCCCGCCTCATCACCATTATTGGGTTTCAGTGGGGAGCTTTCGTGGCCATTGGGGCAGATCTTGTTAGAGGTGACATTAGGAGATGGGAAGAAGGTAGCTAGCGCCTGGATGAACTTCATGGTAGTACGGTCCCCTTCTCCTTACAATGGGATAATCGGACGGCCAAGCATCAGGCTGCTGAGAATAGTACCATCCACAGCACATGGAATGTTGAAGTTTCCCACCATTGATGGGGTCGTAACTCTACGCAGCGACAAAGTAGTCCCGGTTGAGTGCAGAATGGTCGCAGAGCCACAACCCCATCGGAACGCCGAGGAGGCTAAGGCAAAGGAAGGGATCAAAGTTGCAATAAACCCTAAATTCCCCGACCAGACGATCACCATCGGAGGGGGTTTAAGCAAAAAGGGAAAGAAGAGCCTCTGCGACTTGCTTAAGTACAACTTGGACGTTTTTGCTTGGCAGCCCTCTGATATGACTAGACTTCCGCGGACAATCGCGGAACACAAGTTGAATGTCAGGGAAGGCTACAGCCCTGTGAGGCAAAAGAAAAGGGGACAAGCCCCACAAAGGAAGCCATCAATGAGGATGTCACCAAGCTTGTCGCAGCTGGGATTATGAAGGAAGTCCACTATCACGATTGGTTGTCCAATCCAGTTCTGGTCAAAAAGAGCGATGGAAGCTAGAGAATGTGTGTGGATTTCAAAGATTTGAACAAAGCTTGTCCAAAGGATTGCTACCCCCTGCCGGAGATCGACTGGAAAGTCGAGTCCCTCTGTGGATACCCATTTAAATGCTTCCTGGACGCGTATAAAGGGTACCACCAAATACAAATGGCGGCCGAGGATGAGGAAAAAACAGCGTACCACACAAACCAAGGAATCTTCTGCTACACAAAATGCCCTTTGGTTTGAAGAATGCCGGAGCCACATACCAAAGGCCAGTGGACAGAGCTTTTGACAACCAGATTGGAAGAAACTTGGAAGTGTACGTTGACGACTTAGTCATCAAAAGCCATTCAAAAGAAGAGGTACCCAGGGATATAGAGGAGACTTTCAGAACCTTACGGAATATCAACATGAAGCTAAACCCCAAAATATGCACATTTGGGGCGGAACAGGGGATGTTCCTAGGACACGTGGTAAGCAAGGAGGGCATCGGAGCCTGCCCGGACAAGTCCAAGGCCACAACTATACTCCAATCCCCAAAAACTAAAAAGGAAGTACAATCTTTGAATGGAAAGTTAGCCAGCCTAAGCCGCTTCATGTCCAAATCAGCGGAAAAGTCCCTCCCATTCTTCAAGACACTAAAAAAGTGCATTAAGAAGAGTGACTTCCACTGGACAGCTGAGGCAGAACAGGTTTTCAAGGAGATAAAGAAGCACATTGCCAACTTTCCAATGGTCATCGCACCACACCCAAAGGAAGAACTGATCATGTATCTGCTGCTTCCCAGGAAGCTATAAGTGCAGTCTTGCTAGCACAGAGAGAGTCGCGGCAACAGCCCGTGTACTTTGTCAGCCGCGCCCTAAAGGGCCCTGAGGTGAATTACACCCCAATGGAGAAGCTTGTTCTTGCACTAGTGTATGCATCCCGCAGACTGCGGCGATACTTCCAAGCACACCTAGTGGCGGTTATCACAGATCAGCCACTAAAGCAAGTCCTGAACAAAACGGAGAAAAGTGGAAGAATGACCAGATGGGCGATAGATTTAGACGAACATGACATCAGCTTCCGACCCTGGACAGCCATTAAAGGGCAAGTGGTAGCAGACTTCATTGCTGAAATTCTAGAAGAGGGAATCCCAGACAAGAAAGCGGACAAGCAACCGTACTCAGAGCCGTGGAATTTATTCACAGATGGATCCGCGTGTCAGGAAGGTTCTGGGGCAGGATTAATCCTAACAATCCCGGAGGGAAAGGAATTCTCATATGCCCTACGTTTTGAATTTGAGGCATCTAACAATGAGGCTGAGTATGAAGCGCTGATCGCAGGGTTGAGGATCGCAGAACAGATGCAAGTGAAGGACCTGTTAGCAAATGTTGACTCTCGCCTCGTGGCAAATCAGATCAATGGAGCGTACGTGGCAAAGGAAGCGGGCATGACGCGTTACTTGGCAAAAGCTAAAGCCCTAATTGAGGGATTCTGGATGTTCTCCATCAAACAGAATCCTCAGAGCCAGAACAAGCAAGCAGACATGCTGAGCAAGATAGCCTCCGCCTGCTTCGCCCACCTGACAAAATAGGTGCTTGTGGAAGTCTTGAAGGAAAATTCCATTGAGGAAAAGGAAGTGTTGGTAGTCGTAGAAGAAGACGGAGACACATGGATGACACCCCTAATTGATTACCTAAGGGATGAGACACTACCGGCGGACGACCACAAAGCCCGAAAGCTGCGGATCAAGGCACGACAGTACACGTTGAGGGACGAAGTCCTATTCAGAAAGTCTTTCCTAGAACCGTGGCTCTGGTGCGTAGGCCCCGTCCAGGCCAACTATGTGCTGCGAGAGATCCACGAAGGATCATGTAGCATGCACTCAGGTCCAAGGGCGATGGATGCCAAAGCAATCTGCTCCGGATATTACTGGCCAACAATGCACAAGGACACTCGTGAGCTGATACAGAAGTGTGAAGATTGCCAAGTCCACCGCCCAGTACCAAGGAACCCACATCAAAATCTGAACCCAATCACTTCCCCTTGGCCCTTCTACAAGTGGGGCCCGGACATCTGCGGACCCTTCCCAGAGGGACCAGGCAAAGTAAAATTTATGATTGTGGGGATAGAGTATTTCACCAAGTGTATTGAGGCCAAACCTCTCGCCTCTATCACAGGAAGACAGGTAAAAAATTTCATTTAGGACAACATAGTTTGTCGATTCGGTTTGCCCAGGGAAATAGTGTCGGACAACGGAAAGCAGTTCCGCGACAAACCATTCAAGGACTGGTGCGAGAAGCTTAACATCAAGCAACGATTTGCCTCGGTGAAACATTCGCAGGCAAATGGGTTGGTGGAGAGCGCAGACAAAGCTTGGGAAAAGGTATCATGGCAAGGCTGGAGAAGGGAAGCAAGGACTGGATAGAGGAGGTGCCGCACGTGCTCTGGGCACACAGAACCATGATCAAGACAAGCAACGGGGAAACCCCATTCTCCCTTACATATGGAACCGAAGCAGTCATCCCAGTGGAGATCAGAATGCCAAGCCTCTGGTGCATAGCCGTGAACCAAGTCTCCAACGACCAGAACCTCCGTCTAAACTTGGACCTCTTGGAAGAGAAAAGAGAAGCCGCGACCATTAAAGAGGCACGCAACAAGTCTAAGATGGAAAGATACTACAATGCTAAAGTCCAAAGCACGGCATTCAGGCCTGGAGAATTTGTCTACCGCAGCAACGAAGCTAGCCAAATGGAGGACACAGGAAAGCTTGGCCCAAAGTGGGAAGGGCCATATGAACTGGTGGAAGCGCTAGGAAACGGAGCGTAGAAGCTCAGAGGAATAGATGGGAAAGTACTCCCAAGAACATGGAACATCCTTAATTTGAAGAACATGGAACTACTCCCTGCCCTTTTGTAAGTTGATCATGGATCAGGTCCGGACAACAGGGGAAAACCACTTAAAATTTTATGTCTTTAATTTTATTGTAATGTCTTTTAGTTGTCAATGAAACGTGGAGCCTGGCCCGCTCTACAAATTTTCCAAACAAAGTTTATTTACATTTTTGACATATTCTTGCATCCGCGACAAAACATGTTGCATATAAAGGACGAGCAACCTCATAATTGACTCAGGCATATAAGTGGTATTGCAAACCCATCGACCAATCCATGTTACCCCCGGACTACTAAAGTACGGACACGGGTACAATACAAAGCCCGGAACAATTAACTCCGACACGCAACAAAAACATATATGTAAGCATAGAACAAAAAGTATTTCCATTAAGTCCACAAAAGATTCTTTACAAGTACATAGGGGCATACCCCTGGATTACAAAATAAAGGCGCCACGGCAACCGTGGCCCCGACCAAACAGATAAAGTAACCAAGCTTCACATAAACTGGAGAGGCGGCATAGTCTAAATGCCGCCCGTGGAAAGGCACCTCAAACATCCCCGGTACGGTCAAGAATCTCCGTGTCAAACATGTCATCATGAGTAGCCTGCTCCTCCTTCTCTTTTTCTTCTTCTTCTCCGGTTGGACCAGTGATCGGGGCAGAGGGAGTTGGACCAGAGGGAACTATAACCATGGAGGGTTGCCCGATAGAAGTAACCTGGTGGACAACATTGGAGACAATCAGGTCAGGGTTCCAGAAATCAAACTTCTTACCCTTCAGCTGGCTTTTCTTCTCTTTATACGCGGCAATAGCACATGGACGCCTGGTAATAGTTTGCAATAGGGAACCGGGAAGCAAAACCTCCTCCGTCATTGGGTAGTTAAACACAAAGTTCCCCAACCCACTGGGTCGCTCCTCCTACAACACCAGCTGAGCCATGAGATACTACAAGGGGGCATCCTTGCATGCCTCTAGGGAATCCAGAAGCGGAAAAGGGACGTCACTAAGTCTCACAACAGACTCGCGGTAGACTTCCTTCGCCCGGGGATTGTAAGCCTTAATCTGTTCCAGTTTTACACCCTTGGCCCCATGAACAATCCCCGCCTCCAACCCCTGCCTTAACCCCTCAGCAATGGCCTTGCTGATGCAATCCCCCAGACGAGTCTGCAACTCATCAGATTGCTTAAATACCATCCAAGCTCTGCGGAAGCCATGCCCTACTACCCATCTCTTTCCCTCAACCGCTAGAAGTGTGCTGGGGAATAGCTCCTCATCAAAGTCGAGGTTCAGATTCGCCAGCTGTTGATCCAACTCTGCCAAGCGGCCATCATAAGAACTACGGACCTCTTTCTCACACTCCTTCAACCTTTCATCAAATAAACTGGCCTCTTTAACCTGCACCTTCAGCTCATCACAAACAGCAGAAAGTCCCGCGACTTGACCTTTCAACTCCACGTTCTCAACAGTCAAGGTGGCCAGCTGCTCATCCTTAGGCGCAATCATGCCCTCCAGCTGAGCCACACGCTCGCGCAACCTCCTAACCTCCTCGGACTCAGATTCAAGCAAACCCAAACACTCACGAAGGCCCCTTGCCTCCGCAGCCTCACCCTCTAACTCCACCATCTTTTCCTTCAAACTCTCAATCTTTTTCTCTCTCCTCTCAAGTCTCCTGTTCAGCTTGGCAGTCTGATTCAATTCAAATTCCAACCGCAGACGCACCTCTGAAGACATGCACGTCTGTTGTGAGGTTATCATATTGTACTGCTCTAACAGATCCGCGTGTGGCGTGTTGCGCAATATGGATAAATAACCGGGTCGAAAGGTTGTCCACTAAACTTCGACATATCCAAGGATCATCCATCCGGAACTCATTGGTAGGGAGCCACTTTGGAACATACACATTTTTGGCCTTCGCAGTATCCACAGACAGGGACTGGTAAAAATCCTCGTCAGATGCCGTGGGACGATGAATAGATTGGTCCTGCGGTGGGGACTCGCCCTCGAAAACACTTTCTTGGTGATGAGGTGGTGGAAGTTTTCGAAGTAGCATCCGGGTCTGCCTGCAGATGCGGGGTAGCCTCAGAAGAAGCAACAGTAGTATCCAGTTGCTGAGGTCCGGAGTCAGACTCATCGCGCAGCTCCACAACAAGAATAGGCCCCGCGGCAGCACTTCCTACATAAGTCAAAAACACTTAGGTTTTTCTTTAATCAAAAGAAAGAAGGCGGCATAGAGCAGTATAAAAAAAGAGGGGGGCCTTACCAACAGCAGATCCAGAGCCTTGCTCCGGCACTGGAACATTCCTTTTCTTCTCCAGCTGCTTAGGGGAGACATTGATCCTCACCCTTTTCTTCTCGGTGGCTTTGCTGGCCTTGGCCGCCTCCATCGTATCCACAATAGTTTTTTGAACCAAGGTAACCAAGTTGTCCGAGGGCTCTATAACACGCCCAGCAGTCTCCTCTTGCAGGGTCTTCTCACCCTGCTACAGATTCCTCTCTCCGGATGTCACATCAAACGGGTCTGGCTGGTTGATAAAAGCAAAAAGAGACATCTCTGTAAAGAAAAAAAAGACAAGTGTTAATAACAAAACAAACAACAAAAAAAAGGAATAAGACGCGACAAACCCTAAAAGAAGAACCCACGCTCAGTATCCGAAGCCATAAAAGTAGGGCGCGTCGTAGCATCATCCCAAGCACGGCTAAGGCCCACTACACAAAGAAATGGCTCCGAAAACTTCTTGAAGGGAGCGCGCTGTGTATCAAGGAGATGTAATAACTCCAGATCGATATCGTCATCCGCCGGGGATGGATCACGGTCAACGGAGACTTTATCGTTCCATGAAATAGCCAAAGGGAAAACGGTCGCGTCAGCCCAAAAGAAATACTCCTTCCAATTCTTTACAGAATCTAAAGGAGCAGTGTGACTAACCGGAACAAGCAAAGACTTAGGACCCTTACGTTTCTCTAAGGTCATCCATTCATCCTTCATACCAGAGTAGTAAAACTTTCTAAACAAAGATACGGTGGGAATGCCACCGTGAACGCAACATAGGATCTCAAAATGATTGATCCTAGCCACGGCTAACACGGATAACTGCGAAAGATGGATTTGAAAATACTCCAAAACACTGCACAAGAACTTAGAAAGGGGGATCCTAAAGTTGAAGAATTCAAAAAAACTAGTATATACGCCTATCTTACCCTGAGGGGCGTCCCTTATGGTATCGTTAGGACCAGGAAGAAGAGGATGAACAGTTGTGGGGATATGGTATTTAGAGCAAAAATCGTTTAGATCTTTCTGGGATAACTTGCAAGTAAAATCACACAGGAGTTTCTTAGCCATGGAACTACAGTAGGGAAGAAAAACCTAACCTGAGCAAGTAAAGACGCACAAAAAGGGCTTGGATGGCTTTTTTCTTTTTTACACGCGAAGATGAAAGGGAAACAGTAACCAAGAAGGTAAAAAGGAAGGGTATTTATACCCTCCCAAAAGTAAAACCAACAGGCTAATCGAATGGCTGAGAAATCACCACGTCCCCGGTCCGTATCGGACGGTCTAGATCTTCTTAGATCAACGGATGAGATAGAAGCAGCCAAAAACATCACGTCAGTCAGAAAACGTGTGGTCAAGAACAATTCGCGACTCCCAAGGGACAGCTGTAACGCTTATCCACTATATAAGTGGGAAGTACAGTCAACAATGACTAGGGTTACCCACGAGACACCCAACAGCAGATGGACGAAACAACTTAGTCTAGAACACTTGTCCTGGACCAACAAGCCAAACACGTAACCCGTCGGAGGTCACTCATGCATTGTCCATGTACGCACGGCGTGAACACGACGGGAAAGACCAATCCACGGGTAAGAGATACGTCCGAAGGAGGCCACAACCGCGCCCCACATAAAAGGTAGGGAATCTCACCCAGGATTAAGGTACTGCAACCTGCAGTCCCCAAAAAGGGAAAGCGGGAAAAACTCCTGCTCAAAAGCATCGCTGTCATAACAACGGGACAAGCTCTGAGTTGACCTACGTCACTCCCCACTTACAAACTGTCGCTCTCATGTCCCGTGACCATGAGAACACGACAGAAAGGTCAACCATATAAATAGGGATTTCACCACTATTCGAACGGTAACACACACTCACTCTCTCTCTAGAACAAACTTTATCTATCTAAACCCTTACTTACTCTCACGCCGGAGGTTGACCGCGGAACCCCGTTCCGCGGTGAGACTAATGGTGTTTACTTTCTTAGCAGCTTTAATCCATGACTAACACTTAATACGAGATCTATTCCCCGAGAAGTTAGCCTACACTAATCTTTGCAGGGGAGCGCCCATAATTGTATTAACATTGACTTTCGCTAATCAGGATGATGACAAAACCTCACTTCAGGTCAGTTTGTTACATTCTAAAGTTCCACTAAAAGCATTCTTAGAACGTGGCACTATTAAAAAACACTCTATGCACTCGCATGATCCATTTGTCCAATAGATATTTAACACAATGTATAACATAGACATGAACACATGATCTTCTCATTGAATATGCACGCACGGGTGATATTAGGTTGTATTTGACAAGGCCCGTCTCAACCATGTTTTTTTACTTTTACCATGTGTTCTGGGAAGCATTAGGTGAAGAAAGTGCATTTGCTGTAGAATTAGGAACAAAGCGCCTTTGTTGGTTGGGGCTGCATGTTCGCAGGTAAAATTTACTCAGGAATTTGCTGTTGGAAAACGTTTTCCATTATCACCATGGAATGGTTGCATATATTTGCTAAAGATGAGGGCATTTAAGATTGTTAATCTAATTATGTGCGAGGTAACTACAAAATTTGAAATAGCTCATTTTGTACAGGCCATTTCAAAACTTCTTTTTAATGTGAATTTAAAGCATACGTTTAAGCAAAGGTGAATTGCGTAAACATAATATTACATGTAAGACTATACTTCTGTATGTTTAATAGATATACGTGGATCATCTAAGTTTTCAAATGTCGACTACTTTTTAGCTTTAATGGTGTTTTAAATTCTTTTACAGGCCACGAGTGTGTCCTAATTAGGCCGGATGATTTAGATCATGATCGAGTTGACCACCTGATCGAGAGGCTAGAGGTTTTTTGCGGTATTATCGAGACAACCTGTAAGCATACTATTACTTTGTAGGCTGACTTGGAAGAAGCCACTACATAAGAAACTGAAAAGTGCAATCTGCTTGTCTTTAAACCAAGAGCTATGTATTAGAGTAAAATAATCGGTTATAAAAATATGAATGTAATGATTATGTATCCTCTTGAATTGTTCAGATTTTGTGAGCGATAATGACTTAGCTCAAGGGTGGATAGTAGAGTGATAGAAATGTTCTTCAAAGTTTGGTAGTTTTTGTTTCCACTTTCACTGTAATACTGATTCAAAAGTTGCCATCATTGTCCTCGCTTTGACTGTTAAAGAGAAGCTGCGTTTCAGCATGTGTTTCCAAATTAGGAATTTTTAGCTTTCAACCTGTGTTTCAGTCTTCATGAGTTTCAGTGTTCCTAACACTTTTACAACTGACGCAGTGTTCCTGTTTGCGATCATGTGCCCAGCTCGCCTTTAACTGTTGTCATATCATTTGACTCATTAATCTTTCAATGCATCAGACACGATAGGCACCTTCAACATGCACTGGGTTTTGTTACTTTTAATGAACCAGCAGCGATCTAGGTGGTTTAGAGCGGTATGCACTTTGACCTTGCACTCGGTTTTGTCACTTTTAGATTTGCGTTGATTAAAAAATTTGACTTCGAATTTACCTTTTAAGGCTACTGACAAAAAAACTCAAACACATCAAGTACAACCAAGAAGCAGCAACTTGAGATAACAGCAGTGTCTAGGTTGCAGGTGCATTATGCTCACTTGATTGAAGTCGTTTTTATATATTGTCGAAATAATATCTAAAGTGTGTATGTTGCAGGTACATTCTGTAGAGTGTTGTAGTGTTTTAGGAGTGAAAAAGATTGCGAATGTTGTGAACTTCGTGAGTGTGAGTCAGACGAATGGTGGGGTGCTTAAACCGGAAATATATAGTGTTGGCAATGGTGGAGAAGAGGCGGATGGTTGGCCGGGTTGGTTGAATGTTGTGGTAAGGGAAGCGATTAAAGGATGGCCGCCACGAATGAATGCGACACATGATTGTTACATTGGGTGTACTTCATTTATGATGGGTGAGGCTTCTAACAACCCGGGTAGTCTCATTCTTGCACCCCATAATCTTGAATCAGGTAAAAGTTTGCGATTTTCGCGTTTTTGTTACTATAGTTTATATTGATTGGTAATGTTTATTTAAATTTGGTATAAAAATATAATTCAAAGATCCGCGCTTATTGTGCAGTAACTTTAGCTATAATATCATTTTAAAAACAAGGTTTGTGTAAATTCATATTGTATATTATATTATGTATACTAATTCATGTGCAAAGTGTCGATCTCATAAAGAATATAGCATTAGCTTAACTAAGGTCTTAAATTATGGATTCGCTTCTCCATGACACGCACTTCTGAATTCTGCAGTGCTTTAAACCAGACCATGCAGCCCAAGAACCCAACAGAAATTGAACAACCTAATATTGTAGACATATGCATATTATCGATAAAGTTAGTGGTGAACTAATAGTAAAATTAGTGATAAGTGGGTGATGCTTTAAATTTAAAAGTTAGACCTAAAGTATATATATCACCATATTTGTGCAAGTCAATGTTTTCAAACAAAGTGGCAGCTCCTGGTAAGTATGCACACATGTACAGATTCACTTTTCAGACAAGTAGCTAAATAGACTATAACTAACGTAACAAAACAAAGAAGGATAAACTAAAAAAAATGTTGTCATTGTTATTCAAAACATAATAAGTTCAGTTTGTTAATGTAGTTAAGTGTCAAAATGTTATTAGGCCTATACTCTACATTGTAAATATATATACGTGTCTGACGATAATGAACCACATACAGATATATGATGACTGTGATAGATGAGAAATGTTTGGGGACTTTGATATCTTTGGATATAGATAAGAGAATATCCACATGTGCATCTGCTTGTGAAAAAGAGAAAATTTCTTA
This sequence comes from Chrysanthemum seticuspe, assembly GCA_019973895.1. Classification (NCBI taxonomy): domain Eukaryota; kingdom Viridiplantae; phylum Streptophyta; class Magnoliopsida; order Asterales; family Asteraceae; genus Chrysanthemum; species Chrysanthemum seticuspe. Next base: position 12,695,120 of record BPTQ01000002.1, on the reverse strand, counting down.
AACGAACACTTTCAGCTTTAGATTTCGAAAATGAACCTCGCCTATATATTTTTCAAAAATGAACTTTTCAATGTTATACGTTAGATTTCTACCGGAATATGTTTTAAACGTACACGTGTATAACCAATTTTCTGGGCGTGAGTTTGGGCGTGATACAAACCAGTAAGAAGTGAGGGCGTGTTCTGGGCGTGCCCTGGGCGAGAGGTTTAGCTGGGCGTGGGGCCAGGGCGTGGAGCCTAGGCGTGGCCAGGGCGTGGAGCTGGGCGTGGCAGCCTGGGCTGGGCGTGGAGCTAGGGTGCCTGGGCGAGAGGCTTCATCTGGGCGAGAGTTTTCATATGGGCGAGAGTTTTATTTGATAAGTAAATGAGTGGTCATCATCTTTTAAATTCTACATTTCTTGGTTCTATAAATCTTGGCCATCCATTTAACAAGTTGATGTGAATGAACATCATGATCAATATCTTTTAAATTCTACATTTCTTGGTTCTATAAATCTTGGCCATCCATTTAACAAGTTGACGTGAATGAACATCATGATCAATGGTGTCTGTATAAAAGTACTTTTGGTTCATTTGTGTTTGTCAGTGTATAAAAGTACCTTTGGCCCCCATTGTGTTTGTCAGTATTTAAATGTATGATAGTGACATAAAATGGTCATCTCGGCAAACTATAGAAAAAAGGTTCATTCTCGTCTAATCACTATGTATACGGTTTGTTTTGGTAATTTGCTTTGTGAAAAATATGGACAAGGAATCAAGGATAATAATCGTTGTATAGATATTTAATAATATTCGTTTTGATCAAGTTTGAACATATATCCATTTTGGATTAACCCAAATTGGCTATTGATTTAGAAATGAGAACTTTACACTGTTTGTGGCTAAAAGTAGGTTCAGTTTGTTTGTCTAAGTTAGCATAATGAATGTTGTAGGAGTATTGCATTTTAAGGAATACTACGGGGGATGAAATTACAAAGAAAGAGAATATATTTATATTTTAAAAATGCCTATCTTTGACAAAGCATATAGCAATCAACTAAAAAGTAAAATCATACATCTAGCACCAAAATATGAATTTATCTGGAAACAAATACACTAAGCTTCTTCTTTTCGACCAATGTTTGCCTTCTTCACTTCCAAATCATCAACCATTTCAATATTCCAGTTTTCAATTTCTTTATCCTGACTATTATTAGGTCCTCTGTAATTCTGCACTTTGTACTGATGTCTTGATGCTAAAACTAGAAAAGCCAAGAAGTTTATTGCTCCCAGAATTGCTAGCAGCCAATAGAAGTTCTCCAACTTGCCTATGTTTAAGTTGTTAGTAAGCAAGCTTCCTTTGGTTGCCATGTCTGTCAATGACACTAATACACTGCTAAAAAAATACCCCATAGCTAAACTACTTAGGAATAGTCATGTACCATTTCTAATTTACAGACATTCTGGCAATTTTTGGACCTTTTCCTTCCCCTCCAATCATTGTAAACCTTGAATTCTGGATGGGCATATCAACCAATATAGAAGAATCCAAGATCAAAGATGTCCATTTCCTGTATATCAACAATGCCACATATATAATATTTCTTTTAAAATTCACTTTAGCTTCTTATAGGTGAAACTAAACACAAAAGTGCTTGCGTCAATTTCAATCCAAGTGTGATTAAATAAGTTGTGGAATTAATATTTTCAAGATAAACTAGATCACAATCAAATTTCATGCTATACATAAAAACAGAAACATAGTACAAGTATTTTTTTTTTCTAAAAAAAATTTAAAGCGTATCAAGATTGTCCAAAAACTATTTTTGAAGTGGTAAGCTAAGTACCGCAGAAAATTAATACCAACCCAAACACCCCCTTATGGATGATTGGTATAAGAGTTTTGAAAGTAGCGATAGTTAAACTTATAACATAAGTTTATGGTGCTAATGAGAATACATTGTCTTATTACAGCGACCTACCTGGACACGAGGAAGCAAAAAGTTACTACATAAGGATTCTTTATATCGCTGTCTTAGTTGATACGGTTGTGCGTTTATTCAGGCCCAGAACTGATATGTTAGTAACAAGTATTTACACAAATAAAATGAAAACTTTACTAATTGTTATGATTATAACTTGCATTTTCGTCTTAATTTTTGTAGGGGAATCTTGCTTAGATTTCTTTTTATAATCATGCATAGGAAGTGTTTGAATGTGTGGCCCTTTAAAAGAGATATGAACTACTATATCAAAATGTGATTTCGGAATATTTGAGCCATTCATTCATGTACTTAACCACTGATAATGAAGTAAAAATGAGATGTACATGCTTATTTCATTATTAGTAAAACCATTTTTCCTATGATTTTTGAATACATAGGTCCCCTGTTTCACACTACCCCTTTCCCATAGTTTGCAATTATTTTTAATTTTTATTTTTTTTAAGTTAACCATTAAGTAATAATATACCTAATTATAAGATAGTGACATGACAAAAGTAAAAGTGAGTTTTCCTAAAGATAAAATGCATATGTTAAGTGGCATGTAATGAATGATTTAGGCTTAAATTTAGTAACATGAGTTAGTTTTTTTTATGATTCTACCAATACTCTTTCGTTTGCTGATAAAAAGTTATGTATAGCATTCATAACTAAGATAATATCAGGAGGTAGTCGGTAATATTTACGCAATACTGCGTATGGTCATTAGCCCGTCAGATCATAAGATTCTGTTTAAACTAAACCAAAGATAGTTCCATATTCAAATTTGTTTCAATATGACCATTAATAAAAGTTAAGGCTAATTTGTGTTTGATATTTTTAATTATGTTTCTTTTTCTTTTTCATTCATTTTCTATGTAAAATCGTTACAGGTCGGAAGAATGACACTTAGTGGTTTGGGCCTCCAATTAAGGACCCAGGAGCATTATTGATGTATGCCTTGTGAATTGATAATAAAGCTATCACATGATGTGTTGTTCTTAAGGTAAAAAAAAAAAAAAAAAAAAAAAAAAAAAAAAAAAAAAAAAAAAAAAAACCTAACAACTGGTGTAGTGTAATGTTCTTAAGACTATTCCTAAGCCACGATTAGATCCTAACTCCAGGATACAACATTATTGCCACTGGGTGACTTTAAATGAGCCAAATGCTTTTACAGTTGGTGGTTATAGATCAGGGATTTACCACCGACTACGTGCAGGTGATCAATAAAGCTTTAAGGCAACTTTCCCAAAAGACAAACCATATACATTCAATGCTTACTCTGATCCAACGTACGCAGATTAGCAAAAAAAATAAGCTACCGCATTTACACTTATTAAAGAACTTTTAAGCGGCAAGTGTGAAGAATTAAACATGCCATATGATCATCTTTTACTTAAGTACATTTTATGCTATTTGATTAGTTATCAATTTTCTCATGATTGCAGAGCAAACTGTGAAGGTCTTCAAAGAGTTTATGTATTCCATATCCGGACAAAAAACGTGTAGATATTTCATAACAGGAACATCAGCATCGAGAATTGGTTGAAGTTCAGTAACTTCATCCAATAATTGAGCAAAAGAAAGCTACAAGTTTAACATTTTTCACAAGATAATGGAACTAATATTCAAGCAGTTAAGAATGTATGTATTGACCCACCAATAAAGACCACAAATAGCTAATCCCATTAGCACAACGATACTCATCATGTATTTCAATGAAATCCCTTTCTTTCAACATGTACACTTTCCAACCATTTTACCACTATTCTTTCGTTATAGAATAATATGCCAACGATATTTATAAGTCATGCCCGCCCAACGGGCGGCATGTATGCAATACACTAGGAATACCTTTGACTAAATTTATTTTATTTTCATATTACAAAAACGAGAATACAGGTTCTGTTCTTTATTATCATGATGCTCCTCTTGCAACAAAACTATCTTTAAGCAGTGTACAGAAAACAAATAATAAACACATAAAATATGACTCCAGTAACCGCACCTTCAGCCCCTTCACATTGATTCGGACGACATTGTAACCGTACCTTCGGCCCCTCACATTGATTAAATGATATTGGAGCCATTTTACTGAAGATATATTGGTTTAGCAGCACGTAAAGAACAAGGTAATTACCTGAAAGTATCAAAACCTCTATTTCTTCAAGTGATTAAAAATTTTAGGTTGACACTATGAAGTGATTTTGACTTGTCACAATCATTTTTAAACATCCCCTTATTATTTTCAAGTCTTATAAGGCATAAAACAATGGCAAATGAAGAAAATGATGAATAGAAGGTTAATCATATTGCTTATATCTTTCCGTCTGAGTATGCTCTCAGGTCTTTTGATAGTTCAAAGTTTGGGCTTTCAAGAGTTGTAACAAGTTTGATTATATCTTTTTAAACCATGGCATTTATAAACTGAATTTTTTTTAATGTTAAACTACCGGTATATATGCCTCTGGCACTCGGCAAGCTTGATAATATTACTGATTTTTTTAAATGTTAAATTATATTTGTTGTAATCGCTACAACAAACCAAGAAGCTAGAAGCTAGAAGCGGAACCGACCGACTTCTTGATGAATATTAACAGCAAGCACAAGTAAGTATCCCTAATCTATTGTTTGATTAATATTGAAAGAATGCGTACATAACCCTTCCCCCCTCACCCCCTTTTATAGAGATGAGGGGGAAGAACAACCGACTCTAGCACGGTACCTATGTCGGCTGTGAGAAAAGAATAATACAGACGTGTTGGGCATCTTGGCTTGAGATCCAAACTGACCCAACAACGCGTACGCGTTATTGATATTCTAGAACGACGTGTACGCGTTATTGATATTCTAGAACTAGATGACTAATGGAGGCTTACTCTTGTAGGCTAAGATAAAGACTAAATACATAACAATTTCCACCTTAGGCTTTATATTGGCCAACACCAACACTCAGCAACTCCAAGCAGTGTTGTAACTTGAGTCCAGGTACCACCTTCGTCAAGGCATCCGCAGCATTGTGTTCAGTGCCCACCTTCAGGACTTCAACCATCTTTGCTTCCAAGACCTCTCTGATAAAGTGATAACGCACATTGATGTGCTTAGTCCTTTCATGAAAAACATGATTCCGCGATAAGTGAATCGCGCCCTGATTATCACAATTAACTGCCATATTGTTAAGCTCCACGCCCAACTCTTCCAAGAGTCCCCTTAGCCAAATAGCTTCCTTCACAGCATCCATAAGGGCCATATACTCCGCCTCTGTAGTTGAAAGAGCCACCACGTTTTGTAGCGTTGCCTTCCAGCTTACAACACATCCTTGTACTAAAAACGCGTAACCAGTGATAGACCTACCTTTATCCGGATCCTTAGCGTAGTCTGAATCAACAAAACCTGTTACGTCCACATGGTTGCCACGATTTGTCCCATACATCAAACCCACGTTTGCAGTGCCCGCATACGCTATGTTTGGCCTCGTGCACACCATCAAGTACATTAAGCTCCCAACCGCATTTACATACGGCACCTTACTCATCCTTTCAACATCACAATCCCTAACTGGGCAATCCTTCAACGACAGCTTGAAGTGCCCACCCAATGGCATCTTAACCGATTTCCCATTGTCAACTCTAAAATTATTTAAAATCTTAGAAACATACCCGGATTGTGACATCCTCAGAATCTTGAGACTCCGATCCCTGATGATCTCCATACCAAGAATCTTCTTTTCAGCAACATTATCCTCTGCACCTTCTTAACCAGGTACTCTGATTACCATAATGTCTGCCCCCACCTTTATACCAAGGTGTACCTTTTCCTGCTCCTGTACCAAGCAGTCCGTGTTTGTCTTTTCTTTAAGTTGTTTGTCTTCCAACTTTCTTTGAGCCACTGCAGCATCATTGCTACTATCCTGAACAAACTCAGCTTTATGATTTTCCTGAGCTCCCTGCAGTTCCACCTCAAACCAAACACTCTCATTAACCTGTACTCCATGGACTCCGGTTTTAACACCAGGACCAAGTTGTTTGAACCCAACTTGTTTGTGACCAAGTTGTTTGAACCCAACTTGTTTTTGACCAAGTTGTTTGAATCCAGCTTGTTTTGAACCTCCATGCTTTTGTACACCAAAAGTATTCACTTTTGCTTCAAGAGTATACACACAGTTCTTTCCCCTGATCCCGGTCATCATAACCCGGCAACCTTTGATCACCTTGATTTTACCCAACTGCATCTTCACAGTATAACCCTCTTTTTCAAGAGTACCCAATGAAATCAAGCTCCTTCTTAACCCTGGAACATACCTGACATTTTCCAGTATAAAGCTTGAACCATCATGCAACTGTATCTTCACTTTTCCTGTCCCTCTGATAGTCCATGTCCTGTTATCACCTAACCGAACCGAACCACCATCAATATCATTGAAGTCATACAAGAAATCCCTCCTAGATGTCATATGATAAGAACCGCCTGAATCCATTACCAATTCAGCCATCTCATCATTACCGACTACCACCAAGGCTTCTCCAAGATAGGCGTTACCCTCATCATCAGAAGAATCAGAATCCTGATCATGCGTACCCTTCTTGACGAACCCACTTGACTTCTTCTTTGGACAGTCTCTCTTTAGATGACCCTCTGAATGACATATGAAGCACTTTAGTTTACCAGTTCCACCTCTTGACTTAAACCGCGAACTTCCACCAGAATGAACGTTACTTGAATGATCTGACCCTCCCCTTACATATAACCCGTCACCAGTTTCTTCCTTTGTGTATTTAGTTCTTTTCTTCAACTCCCTTGAATTCAGAGTCGCAAGAACATCTTCCATTTTCAAGGATTCCCTCCCATACAACAATGTCTCCACAAAGTTTTCGTAAGACGATGGCAACGACGTAAGTAACATAAGTGCCTGATCCTCATCCCCAATCTCAATATCAATATTCGCCAAGTCAAGTATCAACTTATTAAACTCATCTATATGATCACCCAGTTTCGTACCTGGACTCATATAGTATGTGTATAGCTTCTTCTTCAGATATAGTCTGTTTGCTAAGGACTTAGTCATATAAAGACTAGTCAACTTCGTCCAAATTCCTGCAGCAGTTGTTTCCTTGGTAACTTCTCGTAAAACCTGGTCTCCCAAGCATAGAATCAAAGTACTGTATGCCTTCTTCATCAAAGCAGCCTTTTCACCTGCTTCCTTGTCCTCGGGTAATGTCTCTAATGCAGCATCACATCCCAGCTGTACCATTAAAGCACGCGTCTTTATTTACCATAACCCGAAATCACCAGTTCCATCGAATTTTTCGATGTCAAACTTGGCTCCCGTCATTCTTTAAACCCTTTATTAATTTGCTAAACCTTGTGAAAAAATATCACAATCACAAACTAAAAAAGTCCCTTGTGCAATACCCTCTTAATAAATAACCTTTTGCTTTCTAAAATAATTAAAAAAAAAAAGAAAAAAGAAAAAATTATGGTGTCCCACGATCTTTTTCTATATTTTAGAAAACACAACACTATCAATCTTACTTTAATAATTGAAGTACTTTTGGCTTTTAGATAAAAACCAACCAACCATTACTTATTCCTTTCTTTTTTTTTTTATTGTTCTTCTTCTTCCTTGTTTATCACTTCCACCTGTTGATCTCTCCAAAAAGAAAGAAACCTTCAACAAATTGAAACCCTGTTGCAACCTTGTCGATCAACAACCTGAACAACAAGACCTTATGTCTCCTACACCTTGTCACAAAACCCGGACAATCGAAGACCCCTGCAACCTTCCAGAAACCGAACAGCAAAGAACCTTCAAGATCGATCAAAACTAGCTCTTGTTTGGACTCCAACCGAGCTCTGATACCACTTGTTGTAATCGCTACAACAAACCAAGAAGCTAGAAGCGGAACCGATCGACTTTTTGATGAATATTAACAGCAAGCACAAGTAAGTGTCACTAATCTATTGTTTGATTAGTATTGAAAGAATGCGTACATAACCCTTCCCCCCTCACCTCCTTTTATAGAGATGAGGTGGAAGAACAACCGACTCTAACACGGTACCTATGTCGGCTGTGAGAAAAGAATAATACAGACGTGTTGGGCATCTCAGCTTGAGATCCAAACCGACCCAACGACGCGTACGCGTTATTGATATTCTAGAACGACGTGTACGTGTTATTGATATTCTAAAACTAGATGACTAATGGAGGCTTACTCTTGTAGGCTAAGATAAAGACTAAATACATAACAATATTCATGTCTTAAGGTAGTCCAACCTATGTAATAATTTCTGGCAAGATATGGGTGATGTTTGGATATACTTTTGGAACCAATCTGTTTATTGACTTGAAGATTTGAAAGAGAAGTAGGAAAATTCGACCCTTTAACTTATGAACAGGTAGATATTTATGTTATGTTTGATCCCTCACACAAAAAACAATCATATGTCTAAAAATGGGAAGGGTCGAATGGCTCAAACATCACCGAAAGCGTGCGCTATTTATTGTACATCCTGTGTGATTGCAGGCCTGTATTTGTTCCATCAGCTACTCCAGCTGCAGCTCCAGTATCTAATGTGAATGCTCCGTAAGTATTTTTCCATTAAGATTGTCTGACTAATCAAATTGTGAATTAGTGAAATCTGATTTACTGAAGTATGTTAATGATGGTTGTTCATATAGGCCGGAGAACGTGTACGATCAAGCAGCATCTAATTTGGTTGTTGGAAGTAATTTGGAGGGTGCAGTCAAGCATCTCCTTGATATGGGTTTGGGGAAAGCAAAAGTTATTTACCTTCTGGATGTCCATTCCTCTATTACACACAGCGATACAGGAAGAAGAACCTCTAACATTGTCTGAAGGTACTTCATAGACTTGCTTACCAGCCATGCTACAGGATTTCAGTTTAGAATATATATAAGTCCACAGTCCCAAAAGAACATTTACTTAAATTTTTAAACATACGTTATATCCTTATCCAACTCTCAAAGCATAAAAAATGACCATATTCACCTAATGCACCGCTGGTAGTTCTGGGATGTTTGAGATTCCGAAAAATAAAGATACAATCAAGACAGGACAAGATACGAGGGCTGCCATGACGCAACTGAATAGCCTATCCCCTGAGCCAATAAAATAAATTAAGTATTGTGAAGTAAGGTATGAATGAATTGCTATGTTTTTTTTTAGTAATAAGTTATTTCTAAATATTAAATTTTTAGTAATTTACATAATCAGGTTAACAAATACAGGAAAGCGCACATACCCTCCAAATAAGTATTTGAGCCTCAGTTGCAAGATCAGGGGAGATCCATGGGGCATGGTCAGCTTGACAATCTTCTACAAGCTTTGTGCCACTTTCTATAGTACCAGACAGTATCTTCAAAAGTTCCATAGCCACTTTCTATAGTACCAGACAGTATCTTCAAAAGTTCCATAAGCATACTGAATCTGGATGGTGAAAGGTGAATACCAAGTGTGGGAACTTGGACTGAAACTGGAGTTGACGGATGACAAGGATGAGGTACCTTAATCTTCAGTTGATACATACATTAGAAAGCCTTTTGTGACACGGTGTGACAGATATATTACACTTGTAAAACTGAAAAGAACGAATGTGTACCTGATCAACAATAACAACAATCCCACACCTATCAACAAGAGAGTAAGAATGACATGATGAAAGCTGACTCGAAGATTCCATGTCACATGTCGAGATGTCTGAACTACCATCTGCAAAGAAGGCAGCTATATCCCTCCCAGCAATACAAAAACGAGAATACAGGTTCTGTTCTTTATTATCATGATGCTCCTCCTGCAACAAAACTATCTTTAAGCAGTGTACAGAAAACAAATAATAAACACATAAAATATGACTCCAGTAACCGCACCTTCAACCCCTTCACATTGATTCTGACGACATTGTAACCGCACCTTCGGCCCCTCACATTGATTCAATGATATTGGAGCGATTTTGCTGGAGATATATTGGTTTAGGAGCACGTAAAGTACAAGGTAATTATGTGAGCATGTAATCTCGTTCATTGCTCCATTTCGAAGACACAGAAACTTCAAGGACCAAAGTTGCTCATTGTATACTTATTAACCGAATAGCGGTTATATTAGTTAGTTAGTTATGGCGGTTATTACCGAACCATTGTGTCTTTTGGTTGTGTCCATTCGATACCTATATATAGACATGAACATGTTACAGAATTCTAGTTTTAATATTTTGAAAAGTTATCTAGTTTTTATTTGCAATTTCATATATCGTTTTTACTCACATTTGGGACCAACATTTGGCATCAAGAGCCTTAATATACATCTCGTTACACCATCATTCAAACACCAGAATCTTTATAACCAGAAATCAAAATCTTTGTTAACGAGTAGTATCATAACCAGAAGTCTCAACGAGACAAGAAGGAAAACCAAAGAAGAAAGATACACGCTGAAACTTTGTTTCAGGAAGAAGAAGACGCAACGTATAAACCATACATACGCTGCCTGGATAACTTGAGACGCAAGGAAAGTAGTGCACGACCGTACTTGTGTAGAAATTGCATTCGACAAGGCACCAAAACGAAGTGGTGACTTGAAAGTTTGCGTTGGTTTGATCCTGAACGCAACAAGAACAGAACGAAGGAAACTTTGTTACAAACTCGTTGGCTTTCAACATCATACAGTGAAACAGGCCTCTTTGTCGCGGACAAAGGTGGAGAAGAAGAAGACGTACGTGAAGAAAAAAAGGAGAAAGACGCTGCTTGGATTGAAACATAAAGGTATACCGAATAACAAATAATCGAAGATTGTTTTGGAATAACGCGGACAAGCAACGAGGGCAACAAGGACATAAGCATAACGATTTCACTTGTTGATATACTACCGTCGAGTAGAAGAACAAAGACAAGCAACTCACTTGGTCTTTTGAAGGAAATACCGAGAGTATTTTTGTAGGACTTGAGAGTCCACATCGATTTGGAAACCAGAAAAATAACAAGGACACCAACTTGTTGTTTGCAAAGAACTTGCGAGTCCTTTGAAATATATCCGAGACAAACAACTTGTCCAAGGATCAACCGGTTTTAAATCAACAACAAAGAAAAGAAGTTAAGCAGTTTGTTTCTTTTACAAATTACCAAGAGTAATTTTTGAAACACTTTTGTGTTTATCCAAGTTTTTGAAGACAAAAACATAACTTGTTTTTGCAAGTCGACACAAAAGGAAGACAACGTAGTACGTGGAGTGGTATTTTTGAAAAAGGCAAGTCGACAACATGAATAAAGGGTGTACCGATTGCTTTGGAAACAAGAACGAGGGAAAAGGAAAATATAGTTGGTATATTCTAGTACCGACAAGAAGGGAATACGCGCGTGACAAACACAGGTCACACAAAAATCTTAAAATTTTGGATTTTCTTTCATATTTATAGTATAGGTACTTAGTTTATATGATTAGAAATCCATATTTCCATATTAGGATTCCCGGATAACTATTTCTGTTCCCGTAGTATTAAGTGATACCACTAGTTAGAAATTCCCATACGAATTAGAAGGTAAAGATCATAAGCACTATCAAAATGCTCGGTGACGATGCGAGTGGCAGTAACACTGCACTAAAACCCGTAACCCCTATAACACAGTATCAATGCCCTAAACTTAAAACCGCAAACTACACAGTTTGGACTATACAAATTAAGGTGATACTAGAAGCACAAGGCTTATGGGAAGCAATAGAACCTAAGGATAACACGAAAGTAGATGATAAGAAGGATAAGGCAACAACCGCCTTCTTATATCAAGCATTGGCCAAAGATGTGATCTTACAAGTAGCAAGTTGCAAAACAACAAAGGAATTATGGGATTCATTGAAAAAGAGACACGTTGGAGAAGAGAAAGTGCAACAAGCACGGTTACAATCACTGATGATTGGATTTCAGACCCTTCAGATGAAGGAGGATGAAACGGTAGATGCATTTACAGCCAAACTGAACGGCTACGCCACGAAGGCTAAAGAATTAGGAAAAGCGTTGGATGAATCACTTTTAGTACGAAAACTATTAGATTCCACGCCAGATAGGTTCATTCAAATAGTAGCATCCATAGAACAGACGAATGATCTCGATGACATTACGTTAGATGAGATCGTTGGAAAACTTAAGGCATTCGAGGAAAGGATAAAACTCCGAAAGGGAGGACAAGTAGAAAGCCAAGACAACTTATTATTCGCACAAGGCGAACACTCTATAAATAAGAAGCGATTTAGCAAATATAGAGGTAGATCAAACTATTCACGAGGAAATTGGCAGAATAAGGGAAATAGAAACAACTCGAATGGAGGAAACTCATCCCACACAGATAAATCAAATAATGGAAAACTAGGTTGGGATAAGAGTAAAATTACATGTTATAACTGCAGAAAACTAGGACATGTAAAGAATGAATGTAGAAAACCACCAACAACTCAGGAACAATCAAACCTTATCTTAGAAGACGATGAACCATCATTACTAATGGCTACACACGAAACTAAAGAAATCTTGTTAAATGAAGAACAAGTACACCCTCGAAAATATGCTACAACAGATGCTAGCATATGGTAATTAGATAATGGTGCAAGTAACCATATGACGGGCACCAAAGGCCATTTTAAGGATATTGACGAAAACATGACTGGATGTGTTCGTTTTGGAGATGGATCGTATGTAGAGATAAAAGGTAGAGGTTCAATATTATTAGGATGTAGAAACCTACAACAGAAGATGATTTCGGATGTTTACTACATTCCAAACCTCAAGAGCAACATACTTAGTCTAGGACAACTTACAAAAATAGGTTGCAAGATCATCATGGATGGAAATTTACTGACTTTGTATGATAATAACAAGAAGTTGTTGATGAAAGTAGAACGATCTAAGAATCGACTTTACAGTATTAGATTACATAGAGTAGCACCTATATGTCTTTTAGCAAACGTAGATGACCAAGCATGGTTATGGCATGCTAGATTAGGTCACCTGAACTTTGACGCAATAGACAAGATGACAAGGAAAGGCTTAGTGGATGGAATACCTAGAATAAAACATGCAGGACAAATCTGTGATGCATGTTTATTAGGAAAACACATCAGAACACCATTTCCAAACCAAGCTAAATTCAGATCAAAGAACCCGTTGGACTTAGTATATGGAGATCTTTGTGGTCCCATAAGTCCAACAACACACTCCGAAAAGAAGCTCATCTTCTTATTAGTAGATGACTGCACACGTTTCATGTGGGCTTACTTTCTAAACTCGAAAGATCAAGCATTTAGCACATTCAAGGAATTTAGACAGCAGATTGAATCAATACTGAAGTTGAAAATAAAGATGCTAAGAACTGATAGAGGAGGTGAATTTACATCACATGAATTCACCAAATACTATAAGGAAAGTGGAATAGAGAGACAATTGACAGCACCATACTCACCGCAGCAGAATTGTGTAGTAGAGAGGAGAAATAGGCAGTGTTATCAACTACTAGGAGAATGATGAAAGCGATGAAGTTACCCTTAACTTTTTGGGCGGAAGCAGTCAGGCACGCCATTTACATACTCAACAGGGTACCTACGAAAGCCCTGGAAGATAAAACACCATATGAAGCCTTTTACAACAGAAAACCAAACCTAGAATACCTAAGAATATTCGGATGCACAGCTTATGCTAAGGTAACGATACCTCACTTGAAGAAGCTGGATGATAGAAGCATTCCAATGATTTACTTAGGAGTTGAAGAAGGATCAAAAGCATGTAGGCTATATGATCCAGTAGGAAAGAAAAAACATATTAGTAGGGATGTGAAGTTTATGGAAACGAAACCGTGGGATTGGAATAATAATGAAGAGGATACAAGTATTGAGGATACGTTTTGGACTAGCTTTGTAATAGATGGAGTTGACTATGATAATCCTACACCAGTCAACATAGAAAACACTGATAACACGTATCAAGAACAAGAACCTATACCAGACCCACCCTCACCAATCACACCACCATCATACACTTACAACCCTAACTCAGAAGATGAAGAAGGAGCTACTATAAGTTCATTCGAAAGCTTAGATCCTAGATTTGATCAAAGACCTATACAAGGTTTAAAGAATATTACATAAATCTACCAAACTGCATGTGAAGTAGAAGCACCAAACCTATTCTTCACAGAAGAAGAACCCCGTAATTACAAGGAAGCATCAAAAGATGAGAAGTGGATTGAGGCCATGGAAATTGAATTAGATTCAATCAACAAAAATAACACATGGAACCTTACCACATTGCCCGAAAATCAGAAGGCAATACGACTCAAATGGGTTTATAAAACAAAGAAAGATGCACAAGGAAGGATCATAAAGTATAAAGCAAAATTAGTAGCAAAAGGTTATGTACAAGAACAGGGAATATACTTCGATGAGGTGTTTACACCAGTTGCTAGGATAGAGATAGTTCGATTGATATTAGCACTAGCAGCATATCATGGATGGCAAGTACACCACTTAGATGTAAAATCAGCATTTTTACATGGAGAATTGAAGGAAGAAGTCTATGTTACACAACCTGAAGGTTTCATTCAACAAGGAAACCTAGGAAAAGTCAACAAGCTAACTAAAGCTTTGTATGGCTTAAGACAAGCACCTAGAGCTTGGAACGTGATGCTTGACCAAACATTAAAGTCATCGGACTTTAAGAAATGTAATCTCGAACAAGCAGTCTACACAAAGAGAAGCAAGACTTCTACACTTATCGTTGGAGTATATGTAGATGATTTGATAATCACGGGCACTCCAAAGAAGGAAGTAGAGTTGTTCAAATCCCAGATGGAAGATAAATTTGAAATGAGCGACCTAGGGTTGCTAGCATATTACCTTGGGATAGAAGTTACACAGACATGAGGAGAGATTACGACCAAGAAAACTGGATACATTAACAAGATCTTAAAAGAGACAAGCATGACGGACAGTAATGACACGAAGACACCGATGGATCCCGGCACTAAGTTGGTCAAGGCGGAAGATGGAAACCCAGTTGACGCAACTTATTACCGAAGTTTAATTGGAAGTCTCAGATACTTACTGCATACAAGACCAGATCTTAGTTACTCAATCGGACTACTCAGCAGATTTATGCAAGACCCAAAGGATCATCACCTGAAGGTAGTAAAGCAAGTAATCCGATACATCAAAGGAACGAAAGACCATGGAGTAATATACAAGAAAGACGGAAGCTGCAAGATTACAGGATACAGCGACAGTAGCTATGGAATTAATACAGATCAAGGAAAAGCAACTACTGGAATAGTATTTTACTTTGGAGAGTCACCTATTACCTGGTGTACTCAGAAGCAACCGACAGTAGCGCTCTCATCATGTGAATCAGAATTCATGGCGGCTACTGCAGCATGTCAAGCCTTATGGCTAAAGCGATTACTCAGTGAATTAACTGGATTAGAAGAAAAGAATATAAAGCTTAGAGTTGACAACATATCAGCTATACAACTCGTAAAGAACCCAGTTTTTCATGGAAGGAGCAAGCACATAGACATTTGCTATCATTTCATTCGGGAATGTGTAGAGAATGGTCATATCAATGTGGAACACGTAAGTGGATAAATTCAAAGAGTAGATATTTTAACAAAAGCTGTTATTAACAAAGACCTTGAAAGATCTTAAGCACTCGGAGATCGTTAGTGTTGCCTATGTAATCACAAGCAAACTAATAGAAAATCTCTACAACTTGTATTCTTTAGCGGAATGTAAATACAAGTTTATACTAACTAAGAACACTTGATCCTCTATGGATCTTTATATATTGAAACTCTGTGTTTTTTGATAACTTCGATCACCCACTATTACATATTCTATGGTTCCTTTTATAGACAAGGAACCCTAATGTCTAACTAGCATTTACTACTACGCATGCACCTAGACAAGCATGCTACTAAACATTGTTTTGTCCCATACACATTATGGGTAAACACTAAACTACATAGAGCAATACAATAAACCCATGCTAGCCTTGGGCAGTTAAAGAATAAAGATGGGCTAGCATTAAATAAATAATACGGCGCCTGACTTTCCAGCGTGGATTCACACCATCAGCAGATTCACTATGTCTGCTATATCATATCAACTGAAGTATAACTTCAGCAGAATCCATTCTGCTTCAGCAGAATCCGTTCTGCTTCAGCAGATTTAGTCTTTCCCGTAATTCCCAACAATCCTCCCCTAAACTGGAATTTGACTTGGTTAAGTTCCAGTTTCCTTGATAGATCTAGAATACTTTTGAGGATTGTATTATCACATGACAGAATGTCCCAACAATATCTTCCCAACAATCCTCCCCATTCAGTGAATACTTCAGAGCTATGAAGATCCATTTTCTTGAGCACATATACTTCACATGTAGAGGATTGTACTTCGAACATCAGCAGCAAAGAATCAGAAGAAGAACATCTCTATGATGACTAAACTGTGATACACCAGATCTTTGCAGCAACACATGACAACATGTACATCAAAACATATAAGTTTCATACTATTCTCATCACTTGTAGGTGTGTTAACTCCTGTGAGAGGTGAATCATTGAAAATAATGGATTTGATGTCTCTTTACCAATAGCCATCACTACTGGAGTAGCCATATGTTTGAGTTCGAAAACTATGGTACACTGATAACCATCTGATTTATTGGCAAACCAGCAACCATATAAACGGATTTGATGTGTCTTTACCTGTAGCCGTTTGCTCAGGACTAGTCAATTCTTAGCATTGGTGAATTGAGAACCAAATATGGTTTTCCACTGCCTTTACCACATGCCATATATATGTGGGCTAGCCAATTCTTGGATTCCAACAGGAATGGATCATGGTGAATTGAAGACCATACAACTCTCAGCAATTAAGCATGGGTAGTTGCAGACCCTATGATTTTGAGCAAACCATTACAGCTATCAACAGATTTGATGTGTCTTTACCAAAGTTGTACCCTTTGGACTAGCCAACTCTTTGATATGCACAAGGCATATCTGGTGAGTTAAGAACCATCAAAACTATACCACAAACAAACCTGCACAAAAAGTTAGTTTTTTTTTTTTTTTTTTTTTTTTTTTTTAACTAAAGACTCTAAACAAACAAACAAACAATCAATACTATAAATACAAAAATTAACAAGAAATACAAAAGAACATAAAAGATACCATTATGAAGATGAAGAGGTAGCTTGCGCTTGCAGAAGTTTAGTCTTGAGTAAATCAACCAGTTTCTTAGCATGTAGATTTTCATTTCCCACTGGGTCTGGAGGAATTTCCAACTTCTGACTGAGCATCCTTTCCATAAGAATCTTGGGCCATGGATAAATTCTTTCGGAGAGCATACATACTGTGATTCCACTCTTTGTCTCAAGTACATGAACACGTGGGAGAGGATAGAACCTCCAGGACTCAACTTGCCATAAGTGTGAGTTCTTCCAAATGGCATGTTCTTTACTATCAGGGGATTGAGAGTGAAGCAGCACACGAAGATCTCCCAACAAGAACATCCCAGATCCTTGTGGTGCATGATTGCAATAATGGCTGGTAACAAGATTGTAGAGGGTAAGCAAGTCTGCCCTGTCTATCAAATGGAGTATTTCCTTCAAAAAGGTGAACTCCATTGAAGATTTATCCAGGCGATGGATGACATTCAGCTCTTTATTCTTCAAAGTCCAATTGGCCAACACATTTTGATCTTCATCAGGAAAATCAGTGGAAGATCCTTCTTTAATAAAGGTTGAAGCATCAGCCTTTAGATCCAAAGGAACATGCTTGGGAGTTGACTCTTCCTTAGATGCATTTGTCCTTGCCTTAGACGCATGAGCCTTTGCAATCCTCACAGATCTCCTTAGAGATGTGTGTCGTCGTTTGGCCATTCTCTTCTTTCTCCTCCCAGGTGTATAGATTTCCTTGGAAGGAACATCTTCATGAATATTTGCAGAAGAACTTGAAGAAGAAGAAGGGGACTTCGTTGGAAGACCTTCTCGTAGTGCATTCATTCGATGAAGCATCTTTCTAGCCTGATTAGACTTGAACGATGGTGTTTCAGCTACCTTAACCATCCTTTCACTTATTTGATCAACAGGTGCCTCATGTGGAACAGGAGCTGGCGATACTTGTGCTTCACTGGCATCTCCTTCTTTCTCAGTAGATTGCTCTGGGGAGACTACCTTTGGTGGTACAAGAGGAGTAGAAGCTGTCATATCATGTTCTTCAGCAGATGAGACTTTGACAGTAGATCCAATAGCCTCTGTTGCAACTTCAGCAGATACACTAGAGGGTTCAGCAGATGTCACTTGGTCAATTTTCTTAACCAAAGCATCTTCTTCTGACACATCAGATGCTACAGGTGGGTTGGTTAAAGCTTCAGCAGAATCGACAAGTGTTTCAGCAGAAGAGCCTTTGTAGGATGAGGGAGCAACTTCAGTAGTTGCTTCAGCAGTGACAACTGGAGAGAGCACTTTGGGTGAACCAGCATCAAAAGTTTCCACAACCTCTACCAATTTGGGTCTTTTGGCTTCTGGTGCAACTTCATTCCCAGCAATCCTTTTCAGGCTGGAAGTAGGTGTTGATGAAGAGGAAGAGTTCTTCATAATCAGATTGTACAGGCGATACAATTCTGAATCAGGTAAAGCCAAGACTTGCTTCATAGTCAAACCATGGTTAAACACAGAGGAACTCTGATATTTCACCAAAGTTCTTATCTCTGTTTTGGTTGGAGGTCTTTCTCTCTTGGCTTTATTCTTTTGAGCAATGAGCTCTTTCCTCTTGGCAGCTGCTTCAAGCTTTCTTTGTTGTCCCTGAGCCATCATCAGTTCCACAAAATTGTCACTGTTGAAGTCTGCACCTAAGATTCTCTGAGCAAGTGAAGGGGTGGAAATAGCTTGCTGAGTTAGAGCATCCCAGTGTTCAGCAGGCATCTGAACACGCAATGCATCCAGTTCTCTTCTTCTCTCAGGAGTCAGAGTTGAACTAGGTTCAGCACCAATCTGTTTTGCCATTACTTCACTTTTCTTCTTCTCTGCAAACTCAGCCAATCTTCTCTCTTGACCCTGCCTTTCTTCTTCACTTACTAGATCTGGACCAAGCTCATCATCAACCATTACGCTTTTCCCTTTATCAGCAGGTGTCATAGCAACATCTCCTTCAGTAAGATCAATTAAAGGTGTCTCAGCAGAAGTACCCAAGTCATCTTCAGGAGAAATGGGTTGGTGTAGATCTCCAACTGGTGCGGTCATTTCAACATCAGTAGAATGATCTGCTGAAGGTGAAGGGCCTGTTGGTTCTTGAACAGTTGAAGTTTGACCATGAACAAAGGATACATCCTCCATTTGTACATCAGCAGGAACAGTCTTCTTCCTTAAAGCTTCAGAAGATACCTTACTTAAATAAGATCTTCTATTTCTTCTTTGATATAGCACAGGTTCCTTGAGCTTTGACGATGTGTCCTTCATTGATGCAGGAATTCCTGTCTCCTGAACTACTTCTGCTAACATGTTTAGAGGCCCATACCGAGAGATGTCTTCCTCTTCATCGGAAGAAACCACAAGCTTTCTTTTGGACTGATGTCCAAGTTGATCTTCCAAGCTCTTAACTTTGGTTTTCAGTCCTACAATCTCATTGCCAAGAGAATATTTTGTTTGTGCAAGTTCCTTTCTGAGGTCAGCCACTTCAGCTGCATACCTGTTTACAAGAGCATAGACTGATGTGAGAGTAATTGGGTCCTCAGCTCCACCACCTGATTGCTCAGTGGAAATGGGAGCCTCATTGGACCTTTCAGGAGAAACATGGTCTTGCTCAAAAAGAGGATGATCTTCATTAAGAGGATCATTAACAGGGCTAGGTGTGGCCAGTCTGTTGAGACCAGTCTCAAACTCATCATGAGTATCTTGTGTGGGTGGTGGACTGGGACAAGATAAAGGAGTTGGTGTTGGTGGAGGCTGGTCAGGAGCAACATGAGTCGCTTCAGCAGTTGATGAGGGGCCCTCATCAATGTTGACTGATGGATTACCATCAGTAGTAACAGGTGGAGAAGGTGGGTTATTAGTCACATTCTCCTCATCAGCAGCCTCATTGCCTTGAGGCAACATAGCTGCTGATAGAGGATGATGTGTCCCCTCAAACTTAGTTCTCATTGATGCAAACAATTTGGCAGTTAACATACCTATGGGATAAAATGATTGGGCTTGGGTGGTGGTGTCTAATATCATTTGCAAAAACCTAGGGTACATCAAAAACTTAGTCTTTTTCCTTTGAATATTTTCAACCATGTTTTCAAAAATATACTTAGAAAAATTGTAAGTTACCCCTTGGGAGAGACACACTATACCACAACCCAGTTGGGTAGAAAACTGGTCCCATCCTCCTGACTTGTTGCTTATGCATTGAAGCAACGTATGAACCAAGAACCTCCACATCGGGCAAAGATGCTTCTTCAGCCATATGTCAGTCCTAGTACCCCTATAACCGATCGCTCGTAGCCCAGTAAGTACCTCCTCCTGATTAGAGTGAAATACTCCATCAGCATCTTCCAAGCACAGCTTCTTCCTTATCAACTCCTCTGTAATAACATGCTCTGTTTCATCAATTGTGGCCACAATCTCTGTAAAACCTGGAAAATCTAAAATCTGATTAAAGACTAAAATACCCTTGGAATCGAAATTTATAAACTACGTAAAATACATTTATATCATTTAACGAATTTAAAACTTAACTTGCGAATAAATAAAACTTAACGAATATATTACGTAATCGATTTTTGGTACGACGAAGATTTAACGTTTCGCAAATAATTTGGGCCGTGTTGTTTTGTGTCGTGTGGGTCAAGAACCGAAGCCCACAATGGGCGTGGGTTTGTTTGTGTGCTCGGTTGGACTAGGCCGACCCAATTTCCCCTCCTAAAGCCTAAAACCTAAAATACTACAACTATAAATATAACTCAAGAGCTCAAAAGTGAAACCCTAGTTTTGGTCTTTGCCTCTTTTCTTTTCTTGCTTCCAATCGGCCGAACCTTAGCACCCTTTTGGTGTCGAGAATTTTGTTCAATCAAGTTAAGGTATAACGTTTATTCGTCTTCCTTTGATGTACCTTACGTTAACATATTGTGTTATGTTTTGGTG
The DNA here is from genome assembly GCA_019973895.1 of Chrysanthemum seticuspe. Classification (NCBI taxonomy): domain Eukaryota; kingdom Viridiplantae; phylum Streptophyta; class Magnoliopsida; order Asterales; family Asteraceae; genus Chrysanthemum; species Chrysanthemum seticuspe. Next base: position 12,673,984 of record BPTQ01000002.1, on the reverse strand, counting down.
AGTCGAGTTTTGTGTTTTTGTTTTGTGGCCGAGCCGTGTGAGTCCAAACAAAGGCAAACCATACAAGTTAAACCTTATAAGTATTAAAGAGCTTGTTACGTAATATGTATTATTGAATCGGGTCAAGTATATGTCGAGTTATGTAGGACCGAACCATGTGTAACTATAACCGATCCATACGTATGTTTCGACCAAGGTATAAAAACATGATAACTTGAATATGTAACGTGCTTAGATGAGCTAGGACTTGCGTAATAACCTATTAGCCGAAACCCTAGATGAACCGAACCATATATATATAAGTTTTGAACATGTATTAAATAAGTAAGAGGTTATGTAAACATAAACCCTAGTTTTGATATGTAAATCGAATAAGGTATGCCAAACCCTAATGGTTTGTGAATCGTGTCTCATATGCGTGCGTAATTATAAGTCAAGTAAACTGGTAAGTGTGTAAACGTGTAATTAATATGAGTAATAAGTAACTTGTATGTCACATAAAATCATAAACGTGTATGGTGAAACATAAAAGGAAAGATTATTTTTATGACGTGTTAGGTTAAGTAACGAGTCATTAAAAGACGTAACATGTAAGTAAATGCATATTAATGAGATATTAAAGAATGAGAAAACCCTAGAATATAAATGAGAGTCGATTAGGGTTTGAACTAAATATAGTAATTCGTTATTTCATGTGTGAGTTATGACGTTTAAACTATTTTCACATTTAACCCTAAACTTAAATAAATGACATAATGAACCTTAATCTACGATATTGTTTATAAAACATTTAAGTCTTATTTAATTATAAAACCCTAAAGTATTAAGATCATTAAATATATTAAGTATGAACGCCAAATATTAAAAGATCACTTCGACGATTATGGAATCATTAATAACATGTACGACCGTTAATGTGTATAGGTTCTGTGAAGAAGGAGTAATCCTTTGCTTTCCCTGTTCTACTTTTCGATCATTTGCTTTGGAATAAGGTACAGATATTCTGACCTTTTCAGTAAAGGTTTCTTGTAATGTTTTCTTTTCGTTAACTTTTGTATTAGGATTTCCTAAGCCTTTGCTATGAACCCTAATGTGTCTATTTGAGCTGTTGCTTATCTGAACTTTGATTTCTGAATCATAAAACCTTTGATTTTTGAAAACATGATTAAACATTTGATAAAATATGATCTATGTCAGTTATGACATTCTAATTTGACCTAAGATAGTTTGACACTCGAGCCAATTATTAACTAGTCATGGGGGTTCCATGTCCGTGTCAGTAATGCACTTATGACATGACTCTAGGGCAGTAGAGTGAAGTTCTGCCACGTCCCTTATCTATTATTTGCTATGAGCTCAATTTATATGATATTATCAATGTATGTTTGTGGGGCGTATGGGTGCATCCTAGATCTGTTATATGTTATATATTATATGTTATATGCTATATGTCATCTGATGATTGATGCTGCGTGCATGCACGTCCTTCATAATTCTGGTAGGTCTCCCCTACAAATGTTGCCTTATGTGATTATGAATATGTTTATGATATGGCATATGTGTTTGGGCTCGAGGTAGTTAGCTATAAAACTTATTCTATTATCCTGATTTATCTTTTGAAATGATTATGATTTCACTATATTTCTTTCTTTATATTTCGTTATCGTTTTCGTTTCGTATTCGTTTTGCTTGTATATCTGTTCACTGGCCTTTTGAAGCTCAGCCGCATTTCTTTTCTTCCGCGACAGGTATCTAAGCATTGGAGCTGGGTATTGCTTTGGGATGAGTGTTGTGTGGACTTACCTTAGAGATTTTAGCTTTGATCTTATGATGCCATTTAAGACTTTATATTTTAGACGTTTCTTTTGGAGTTTATTTTCCGCTGGGACCTATGTATTGAAGTCATTTTGACTTGGATTATTTCAATATTTATGTTGAGATTTCTTTTGGATATTTATGTTTGCTTTGATATGACACCATTACTTGTGATTCCTTTACCCTTGTCGGGTCGGGGCGTTACAATTTATGGCATCAGAGCCCAGGTTTACGACTTGTAGTCAGGACCTGTGACATATGGAGCCTAGGTTTTGAGACCTTAGAGCTTAGGATTTGACCTGTGAGGATTTGGGTAGACTTTAGGATTCCTTCTGCGTACTTCCATTTTGTATCTCACCTTTGTTCATTTTGCTAATCGTTCAGATGGTTCGAACTCGTACTACCGGTAGCGCGGATGGAGACGATGATGCTACTAACATGGATGCTGCGATTGCTAATGCTCTCAACTCTCTTTTCCCTGGTCTTACTACACCTGAGATGATGGAACAGGTGATCAACAACATTCGTAATCAGAATGGTGCTTCGGGTAGTGGTGGAGGAAATCAACCCGTCGGTATTCATACTTGGCTCGAGCGTTTCGGTAAGCTCAAGCCTCTTTCGTTTAGCACTGCTGCTACTCCTACTGAGGCCGAGGACTGGATCACTCATATTGAGAAGTTGTTTGAAGTACTGGGTTGTGGAGACGGGTTTAAGACTCGTTTGGCTGCATTCAAATTGGAAGGTGATGCTTTAAATTGGTGGAAGGCACTCAAACAAGCAAGAGGAGGAGATGCTTTTGCTGTGACTTGTACCTGGACTGAGTTTCGGACTATCTTCTATAACCGTTACTTCCCTGATGCTGAGCAGCAAAGGTATGAGAGGGATTATCAGGCAATCTACCAGTTTGATTATGAGAATTCCAATGAGTACATGAGTAGATTTATGAGGCTGGTGAGTTTTGTGGGAGCGATTGCTGGAGATGGTAGGCGTCAAGCTAAGCACTTCAAGTGGGGACTGAAGAAGTGGGTGTTGGACCGATTGCTTAATATTGAGTATGAGAATGTGTCGGCCTGCAATGACGCAGCTCGTAACATTGAGATCTTTCATGAGGTTTCGGGTTCCAACAAGCGTAATCGAGATGGTGATCGGATTCAAGGTAGGACTCAAGGCAATAACTATAAGGGAAATTCTGGTAGGAGTTATGATTCGAGGAATCAAGTGGATAGGAGTTATGATCAGCGGGGTCAGTCAGGAAGGAATGTTGACACTGGGCGCCCTGAGACGAGGGGTCAAGATAATAGAAATGCTGGTAAGAATGGAAATGATCGTCAGAACCAAGGTAACAATAACCAGCGTTACAACAAGGATCAGTCAGCTCGAGGAGCAAATCAGGGTCGTGCTTCAGGATCTTCAGGTCAACAGAGGACAGCTGAGGTTTTGCCTCCCCCACCTATATGTACTACTTGTGGAAAGGCTCATCCAGGACAGTGTTTCAAGGCCACTGGTGGATGTTTTGCTTGTGGTTCCACTGCTCACAAGATTAAAGATTGCCCTAAGAAGAACCCGGCGATTCCTGGAAATTACATCAAGCCGCCGACTACTACTGGACGTGTTTATGCTACTACTCGTAACCAGGCGGAGCGCACTTCAGGTACCATTACGGGCACTCTTTTCATTGATGATTATGCTGTATTCGTTTTATTTGATACCGGTGCCACACACTCCATTATATCTATCACATTTGCTAAGAAACTTAATATGAAGCCCAAACCGTTAAAAAATCAATTATCGATTTCTACGCCTATGAAGAACCACGTGATCATTGATCATAAATACATTAAGTGTCCTCTTCGTTTTGATGATCGTATTCGCTTTGCAAATCTGTATCCTCTCGATATGGTCGACTTTGATATCATTCTAGGCATGGATTGGTTGGCTTACCATAGAGCTTCAATTGACTGCTATGCTAGAACGGTGATCTTTGGAGACGTAAAACATCCTGAATTCGTTTATCATGGTGCTCAACCTCTCAAATCTGTTAAGCTCATTTCCGCTATGAAGGCACGGACCATGATTGCTCATGGGTGCCAAGGTTTTCTAGCATCTGTTAAGGACACATCTTTGGAGAGTCCTAACATTGAAAATCTTTCGGTTGTTTGCGAATTTACCGATGTTTTTCCCGATGAACTCCCTGGACTTCCCCCAGCTAGAGAAGTTGAGTTTAGCATTGAGTTAATTCCTGGTGCTGAACCGATTTCGAAGGCTCCGTATCGCATGGCACCTATAGAACTGAAGGAGTTGAAGGAACAGCTGCAAGAGATGATAGAAAATGGGTTTATTCGCCCCAGTGTTTCTCCATGGGGTGCACCTGTCTTGTTTGTGAAGAAGAAGGATGGAAGCATGCGCTTATGTATCGACTACCGTAAACTCAATCGTATTACTATTCGTAACCGTTATCCTCTGCCGCGTATTGATGATTTGTTTGATCAACTGCAAGGAGCTAAGTTCTTTTCGAAGATTGACTTGAGGTCTGGTTATCATCAGTTACGTGTGAAGGAGCAAGATGTTCCTAAGACCGCGTTTCGTACCAGATATGGTCATTACGAATTCCTCGTTATGCCTTTTGGTTTGACCAATGCGCCTGCTGTGTTTATGGACCTGATGAATCGTGTTTTCCATGAGTTCCTCGACAAGTTCGTTATTGTTTTCATCGACGACATTTTAGTTTACTCCAAGTCTGAAGAAGAGCATGAAGAACATCTCCGGATAGTTTTAGAGATTTTGAGGAAGAAGAAGTTGTACGCCAAATTTTCGAAGTGCGAATTTTGGTTAAGACAAGTTGCTTTCCTTGGTCATATTGTATCAGCTGATGGTATCACCATGGATCCGTCTAAAGTTGAGGCTATCACTAAATGGCCAAGACCTACGACAGTGACTGAGGTCAGGAGTTTTCTTGGACTTGCTGGTTACTACAGACGTTTTGTTGAAGGTTTCTCTCGCTTAGCTCTACCCCTAACCCAACTGATGAGGAAAGGTGAAAAGTTTGTATGGACGGATGAACAAGAGAAGAGTTTTGAAGAGTTGAAACGGAGATTGGTGTCAGCTCCTATTTTGACTCTTCCAACTGGTTCTGGAGGATTTCAAATTTACAGTGATGCATCTAAGAAAGGATTAGGCTGTGTTTTGATGCAACATGGAAAGGTAATAGCTTATGCTTCGAGGCAGCTAAAACCTTATGAGGAGAATTACCCAACTCATGACCTTGAGTTAGCTGCGGTGGTGTTTGCGTTGAAGATCTGGAGACATTACTTGTATGAAGAGGTGTGTGATATATTCACTGATCATAAGAGTCTCAAGTATATTTTCACTCAGAAGGAACTTAACATGAGAAAAAGAAGATGGTTAGAACTTCTTAAAGATTATGACACCAACATTCAGTACCATCCAAGTAAGGCTAATGTAGTTGCAGACGCACTTAGCTGGAAATCAGGCATTCTTGCGAGTATCAAGATTGAGCCTAGGATTTTGCGTGACTTAGAAAGTCTGGATGTTGAATTGTGCGTACGAGGTTTTGATGGATACTGGGCTAGTATGAAGGTGGAGTCGAACCTTATACTGCAAATTAAAGAAGCTCAGAAAGATGACGGCGAGCTGTGGGCCGTGTCGCAAAATGTTGAAGAAGGTAAGCAGACGGAGTTTAAGGTTGATAATGACGGTATTGTATGGTATGGAGATAGGCTTTGTGTTCCCAATGATCAGGTACTTCGTGAGAAAGTTATGACTGAAGCTCATAGTTCTCCTTTCACTATCCATCCTGGTTCTACCAAGATGTATAGGGATTTGAAGCAGTACTTTTGGTGGAATGGAATGAAGCAAGATGTGGCGACGTTTGTGTCGAAGTGTATGATTTGTCAGCAGGTGAAGATTGAACATCAAAGGGCTAGTGGATTGTTACAGCCATTGGACATTCCAACATGGAAGTGGGATAAGATATCTATGGATTTTGTGACTGGACTACCTCTTACTAGGAAGAAGCATGATGCGATTTGGGTAGTGGTTGATCGACTAACCAAATCTGCTCATTTCTTGCCAATCAGAAAGGATTATGGTATTGGGAGATTGGCGGAGATTTTTCAGCAAGAGATCGTTAGACTTCATGGTACTCCGGCATCTATTGTGTCCGACAGAGATCCGCGTTTTACTTCTCGTTTCTGGAAAGGTTTGCAGAAAGCTTGGGGTACTCGACTTAATTTTAGTACGACATTTCATCCTCAAACGGATGGCCAGTCAGAGAGGACTATACAGACCTTAGAGGACATGCTAAGGGCTTGTGCTTTAGAATGGACTGGAAGTTGGGATGAATATTTATGTTTAGTAGAGTTTGCGTACAACAACAGTTGGCATGCTAGCATTAAGGCGGCACCGTTTGAACTTCTCTATGGAAGGAAATGTAGAGCACCTATTTGCTGGGATAAAGTAGGTGAGCGCTTGATTGAAGGTCCGGAAATGATCGAGATCACTAATGAGAAAGTAGCTGTTGCTAGAGAGAAGTTGAAGGAAGCTAGGTCTCGTCAGAAAAGTTATGCCGACAAGCATCGTCGTGATTTAGAATTTCAGGTTGGAGATCGTGTATTTTTGAAAGTTTCGCCATTTAGAGGTGTGAAACGTTTTGGAATCAAGGGCAAGCTCAGTCCTCGATTTATTGGACCTTTTGAAATTCTAGAACGTATAGGAGAAGTTTCGTATCGTTTAGCACTTCCGCCTCAGTTATCGCATGTTCATGACGTTTTCCATGTATCACTCCTAAGAGGATACAACTATCATCCGTTACACGTTGCTTCTTATCCGTTTGATCAAATTCAATCCGATATGTCTTTATCTGAAGAACCAGAAGCTATTTTAGAAAGACAAGAAAGAGTTATGAGAAATAAAGTCATTCCGTTCGTTAAGATTCTTTGGAAAAATCATCCGGAACGTGAGGCTACTTGGGAAACCGAGGAGTCGATGCGAGCTAGTTATCCTCATTTCTTTGAATAGTTTGGTATGTTCTCATTTCGTTTTCGTTTTCATTTCGTTTCATTTCAATTTTCGAGGACGAAAATTTTTCTTTAGAGGGGAAGAATTGTAAAACCTGGAAAATCTAAAATCTGATTAAAGACTAAAATACCCTTGGAATCGAAATTTAGAAACTACGTAAAATACATTTATATCATTTAACGAATTTAAAACTTAACTTGCGAATAAATAAAACTTAACGAATATATTACGTAATCGATTTTTGGTACGACGAAGATTTAACGTTTCGTAAATAATTTGGGCCGTGTTGTTTTGTGTCGTGTGGGTCAAGAACCGAAGCCCACAATGGGCGTGGGTTTGTTTGTGTGCTCGGTTGGACTAGGCCGACCAAATTCCCCCTCCTAAAGCCTAAAACCTAAAATACTACAACTATAAATATAACTCAAGAGCTCAAAAGTGAAACCCTAGTTTTGGTCTTTGCCTCTTTTCTTTTCTTGCTTCCAATCGGCCGAACCTTAGCACCCTTTTGGTGTCGAGAATTTTGTTCAATCAAGTTAAGGTATAACGTTTATTCGTCTTCCTTTGATGTACCTTACGTTAACATATTGTGTTATGTTTTGGTGAGTCGAGTTTTGTGTTTTTGTTTTGTGGCCGAGCCGTGTGAGTCCAAACAAAGGCAAACCATACAAGTTAAACCTTATAAGTATTAAAGAGCTTGTTACGTAATATGTATTATTGAATCGGGTCAAGTATATGTCGAGTTATGTAGGACCGAACCATGTGTAACTATAACCGATCCATACGTATGTTTCGACCAAGGTATAAAAACATGATAACTTGAATATGTAACGTGCTTAGATGAGCTAGGACTTGCGTAATAACCTATTAGCCGAAACCCTAGATGAACCGAACCATATATATATAAGTTTTGAACATGTATTAAATAAGTAAGAGGTTGTGTAAACATAAACCCTAGTTTTGATATGTAAATCGAATAAGGTATGCCAAACCCTAATGGTTTGTGAATCGTGTCTCATATGCGTGCGTAATTATAAGTCAAGTAAACTGGTAAGTGTGTAAATGTGTAATTAATATGAGTAATAAGTAACTTGTATGTCACATAAAATCATAAACGTGTATGGTGAAACATAAAAGGAAAGATTATTTTTATGACGTGTTAGGTTAAGTAACGAGTCATTAAAAGACGTAACATGTAAGTAAATGCATATTAATGAGATATTAAAGAATGAGAAAACCCTAGAACATAAATGAGAGTCGATTAGGGTTTGAACTAAATATAGTAATTCGTTATTTCATGTGTGAGTTATGACGTTTAAACTATTTTCACATTTAACCCTAAACTTAAATAAATGACATAATGAACCTTAATCTACGATATTGTTTATAAAACATTTAAGTCTTATTTAATTATAAAACCCTAAAGTATTAAGATCATTAAATATATTAAGTATGAACGCCAAATATTAAAAGATCACTTCGACGATTATGGAATCATTAATAACATGTACGACCGTTAATGTGTATAGGTTCTGTGAAGAAGGAGTAATCCTTTGCTTTCCCTGTTCTACTTTTCGATCATTTGCTTTGGAATAAGGTACAGATATTCTGACCTTTTCAGTAAAGGTTTCTTGTAATGTTTTCTTTTCGTTAACTTTTGTATTAGGATTTCCTAAGCCTTTGCTATGAACCCTAATGTGTCTATGTGAGCTGTTGCTTATCTGAACTTTGATTTCTGAATCATAAAACCTTTGATTTTTGAAAACATGATTAAACATTTGATAAAATATGATCTATGTCAGTTATGACATTCTAATTTGACCTAAGATAGTTTGACACCCGAGCCAATTATTAACTAGTCATGGGGGTTCCATGTCCGTGTCAGTAATGCACTTCTGACATGACTCTAGGGCAGTAGAGTGAAGTTCTGCCACGTCCCTTATCTGTTATTTGCTATGAGCTCAATTTATATGATATTATCAATGTATGTTTGTGGGGCGTATGGGTGCATCCTAGATCTGTTATATGTTATATATTATATGTTATATGCTATATGTCATCTGATGATTGATGCTGCGTGCATGCACGTCCTTCATAATTCTGGTAGGTCTCCCCTACAAATGTTGCCTTATGTGATTATGAATATGTTTATGATATGGCATATGTGTTTGGGCTCGAGGTAGTTAGCTATAAAACTTATTCTATTATCCTGATTTATCTTTTGAAATGATTATGATTTCACTATCTTTCTTTCTCTATATTTCGTTATCGTTTTCGTTTCGTATTCGTTTTGCTTGTATATCTGTTCACTGGGCTTTTGAAGCTCAGCCGCATTTCTTTTCTTCCGCGGCAGGTATCTAAGCATTGGAGCTGGGTATTGCTTTGGGATGAGTGCTGTGTGGACTTACCTTAGAGATTTTAGCTTTGATCTTATGATGCCATTTAAGACTTTATATTTTAGACGTTTCTTTTAGAGTTTATTTTCCGCTGGGACCTATGTATTGAAGTCATTTTGACTTGGATTATTTCAATATTTATGTTGAGATTTCTTTTGGATATTTATGTTTGCTTTGATATGACACCATTACTTGTGATTCCTTTACCCTTGTCGGGTCGGGGTGTTACAATCTCTGTTTCACTTCATTTCTCAGCAGTTGCCCAAAATTGATTCACCAATGATTCGTAAATTGTATCAGGGGAATATGTTAGGGCATGGCGAATCTTAGACCTTTTCAAGAACTCCACCATTGGTTCGTATAGTTCATCGCCTTTACCTTTTCCTAGAAATGCAACTTTGTTGTGATCACTCTTAAATTCAAGAGCCATGAGTAAAATGAGATTTTTAGGGTTATGTTTCTTGTGAATTTGAGTGTTTTGGAAGAGGAGAGGGAATTGTTTTCTTTTGAAGTAGAAGTATGTGAATGGTGGAGTGGTGGTGATTGCCCAAGTTATGGTCAAGAAAATTAGACCGTTTGGTTGACCGTAGCTTACGTGTATTTCAACTTTGACCAAAAGCAACTTAACGCTTCAGCAGAAACAGATGGTCAATCTACTGAAGTTATACATTTCAGCAGAAACTATCAAAGATAAGAATATCTTCGGTAGTATTCTAGAGTGTTACTGTGCCAACCACTCGCATTAATTCCCATTGAACCTCGAACCCGTCTATAAAAACAATCCCAATGCACACATCTCACACATCCATTGCCCCAAATTATTATCTCAAACCCTAATTCCATCACAAACCCTAGTTTCATCAGTGCTTCAAAATTAACCACAATCAACCATGAGTACTAAACCTGTGATCATAGATCTCACAACATCATCTTCATTTTCATCTTCATCTTCATCTTCATCATCATCAAGTGATGATTCAAACCCATGGCTACACTATTTTCCTCAACCATATCCACGACCAAGCAAATCACCCTTTCTCCCTTCTTCAGAAGATGAAAGTGTAGAGAATCCAAGTGATTCTGCTGATGATTCTGATGACTCCTATAAGGAGGGAACATCTTACTCCCAACCTCCAGCACCTCGGCCTCAACAAGGGCCACGAGCCAGGAATCCGCCACTCCCTAAGGATAGAGAGGTGGTTCTTGGTCTTTCTGCACCAGGTTTTGGTGCATCAACACACGTCGTATAAGGGAAGGGCTTAAGGATGGTGGATGGATTGCATTTTGGTTGAATTATGTAGATGAAGCACAAAGGACACATTATTTTTCTCCATCATCATGTGTGGTCATCGTCATCATCAACGTTTTCATCAATCCATCCTCTCCATTTTGATCCTTAGCCTCTTCATCGTACCAGTCGTGCATATCCAACCATCGAGATAGAAGGAATGGGTGGTTATGCAAGACCCACAAACGCATATCCAGCATCTAGTGTGAAAGATGTGAGCGATCATGAATATCCAGCAGCCTGTTAGATGTTGGAATAGATGATATGTACTAGATTAGGATTAGCGTAAGTGTATAGCTCGTATCTTGTAGATGCATTTGAAGTTGATTGTAAGTTGTAAGCTGTAAGCTGTAAACTGTTTCTTGAATGAATGAATGAACAACTTTGACTTTAGAATTTGTCTTCAGTAGATACATTATGTTCACTTCAGCACTTTTGATTTTAGTAGAAACATGCTTTTAGCTAACTTGACCATATATCAGAGAACCACACTTGATGAACTTGAGCTTGATTATGGAATAGACAAACTGCAAAACAGACACACATACACACAAGAACAAAACAGAGACAAACAAACTAAAGAATTATTAGAAAGTTAGTGTTAGCAAACAAAAATATTCACAAAAATATACAAAGTTTGCACAAATCCTCCCCTGAGGCCTATGCCTCCCCTTAAACTTTGCAGTCAAGGGTTAAGCATTCCTATATTGACCACAAGGTGTTGAAACCTTGTTCCATCAAAAGCTTTTGTTAACAGGTCTGCCACATTATCATCAGTATGAATTTTAGCCACTTTTATCAAATGTTTTTCATATGCATCTCTTATAAAGTGGTGCCTGATTTCAATGTGTTTTGTTCGACTGTGAAAAACTGGATTTTTGACTATGCATATGGTACTTTGATTATCAATAAAGATTGTTGTGTTCATGAAGTTATACCCATAATCCAACAATTGGTTTTGAATCCAAAGGACCTGTCCACAGCAATTTGCAGCAGCCACATACTCTGCTTCAGTAGTTGAGGTAGCCACAATGGTTTGTTTCTTGCATTGCCAAAAAATCAACCTTTTTCCAAGGAATTGGCAACCTCCAGTTGTGGATCTCCTATCCAGATTTGCACCAGCATAATCACTGTCACTATATGCCTCCAACTCGAAAGGAGACTCTTTTGGGTACCAAAGGCCTAAATAAGGTTGGCCCTTGAGGTACTTAAAGATCTTCTTGACAGCATTGAGATGGGAAGCAAGTGGAGTGACTTGATGTCGAGAACAAACACTCACAGCAAAGGTAATATCAGGTCTTGAAGCTGTTAGATACATCAATGAGCCAATCATGGACCTGTACAAATGAACATTCACAGGTAGATCTGGTTCATTGTTTGTCTTGTTCTTTGGAGCTTCATAAGGTGTTGTGGCAGTCCTAACACCTTCCATACCAAATTTCTTCAAAATGTCCCTCACATATTTATCTTGACTGATAAAGATGCCATCTTGTTTCTGCTGAACTTGGAGACCCAAAAAGAAAGTAAGCTCCCCCATGGCACTCATTTGAAACTCTTCCTTCATTAGCTCCTCAAACTCCCTGCACCAAGCTTCATTTGTGGAGCCAAAAATAATGTCATCCACATAAACTTGCACAAGAATGATATCTTAGTAATTCTTCTTCAGGAATAGAGTTTTATCAATAGCACCTCTCCTATAGCCATGCTTCAGCAGAAATGATGAAAGCCTAGCATACCAAGCTCTAGGTGCCTGATGCAAGCCATAGAGAGCTTTTACAACCTTGTAAACATGATTTGGGTGATCTGGGTCTTCAAATCCTCTAGGTTGAGAGACATAAACTTCCTCTTCAATCTCACCATAAAGAAAAGCACCTTTAACATCCATCTGATACACCATGAAGCCCATGTAAGAAGCATAAGCCAAGAAAATTCGAATGGCTTCAACTCTAGCAACAGGTGCAAACACTTCATCATAATCAATTCCCTCCTCTTGTCTGAAGCCTTGAGCCACTAATCTTGCCTTGTTCTTGATCACAACACCCCGAGCATCTCTCTTATTCTTCAAGATCCACTTTGTCCCAATGGCATATTTGCCCTCAGGTAGTGGTACCAAGATCCAAACTTGTTGATTTTGAAACTGCTGCATTTCTTCTTGCGTAGCTTCAATCCAACTTGAGTCTTCAAGAGCTTGAGTAACACTTGTGGGTTCAACTTGAGAAAGAAAACAAGCAAACAGACAATGCTTAAAGTCTGTGTGATTGTCTCTTTGCTGGTTGGACACATAAGAGAGAAAAGCAATCTGTTCAAACTGAGGACTTGTTATAGCCCGGCGAGTTCTAATAGGTGCCAGAAGATCACCAATAATGTTGGATTGAGGATGAGCAATATTGATCCTCTGAGTAGCAGTGGGGCTGACTTCAATGGAAGAATTAAGATTAGTAAGTGTTGGCTCAAAATCAGTATCATAGGAAGGTGAGGTGAAGATGCCAGCTTTGGGTTGATGATTTCCAAGATCTGAAGGACTTGGAAAGCGTGTATTTGGTTCACCAAAGTCTGAAGACACTTTAGTAGGAACAGGAGAAGAACCAGCCAAGCCTTCAGCAGAGTTGTTGATGGTGGGAACTACAGAGTTAACTTCAGCAGAAACATGGTTTCTGCTGATCGTTTCATTTGCAGCCTCTCCATTCAGCTTCTCTGCTTCAAGTTTAGCTGCAAACTCCTGAGTTTGTAGCCTAGCAAGGTGATGAGTGTGTAAATACTCATCATTTTTGGGTTAATCTGAACTGCAAAACGTTTAAAAATGCTCAGAAATGCATCAAAATACTGAAAATATTCCAAAATTGCATTTTATATGTTTCAGATGCAAAATGTTTAAAATCAGATGAAAAACGAGCAAAGTTTGCATAATTGGCAGTTTCAGTCCCCCAAGTTTATAAAATTGTCAGAAATAGTCCCTGAGCCTTAATTTCAAAAGAAAAATCACCAAAGGTCCTTTTTAAATCAGAACTTGTCAAAATTAGTCCTTTGGTGAAAAATATCAAAAGTTTTGAGAAATTACAAGTTTGGTCCTCTAACTTTGAAAATTGGCAAAAATGGTCCTTGGAAAATTGGAAAATGTCAAGTTTGGTCCTTGTACTTTTAGAGCTTGTCATTTTCAGCCCTTGGAACAACTTTGCAATTTAGCAGAACAGGTCCCTTGTCTTTCAGAAATTGCAACTTAGGTCCTTATGAATATTAAACCCTTTTGCACCTTTGGACCATATCTTAAACAATTGTGACCCCCTGCCAACTCCTTTGGACCCTTCACCATTTGACCCCCCCTTTAATAAATAAAATCCAGTCAAACACCTTTGACTGTCCTCTTCCCTCCCTCACGGGTTTACACCATCATCACCCTATGCACGCCTGCCTGCAACGCCTCCCCCCTCCTCCTTCATCATCAACCCTACTATCCACCTCACTCAAAGCCAAGGATGCATTTAATGCTTTCTCTAACTTCACACTCAACCTCCAGCTAGTATAAACAGGTTTTGGCGCCAAAACCAATCAAACGGCCAAAATCTATTTCAGCAATCCAAGGGCCAAGATTGTTAGTGGGATTTGAAGAGAGAGGTGAGAGAAAGACAATTTGGGTATAAAAAGAAGAGGAAGACAGAGAAGCAGAGGGTAGTTAGTTTTATATTTTTTCCTTAATGTCGTTTTTTTTTAATAAATGTTGTAGTTTAATCAAAATGTTGTAATTTCAGTTTCCATGTATCACATTCAAGTTAAAAAAATCATTGTATTAAGCTTTTGAGTATCAATCCAAGTTTTCTTATAAATTTCAAGTTTGTTGTTCACTGTGCAATTTTTCAGTTTCAAATTCCATTGTCAAAATTGGTAGTGGCTTATTTTAAGCTTAAATAAGTTTGTTTAAGCTCTTTATAAGCTTTGAGTAAGCTTACATTCCATTTTCAAGTAAATTTGGTTGATGGTCAACTAAAGTCAACTGTTAAGTGCAATTGTGGTTCAAGCAGTTTGGACATGGACTGGGGTGATGCAGTAGGTGATATTGGGTGGAATTAGACTAGATTAGGTTAGTTTTGGTTCTGGTTTAGCCTTAGAAATCAGCTGGTCATCTGACAGTGAGTATCTCATTTTCATTTCAAGTCAATTTGCATTTTTTGTTTGCACTTATATCTGTGTTTATAAATAGTTTAAATATGTTTACTTAGTTGTATTTAGGAGAATTAAAATCAGTTTGAGTAATTTTGCAAGCTAGTCCAGAGTTTATCTCAGTTTTCATTGCATTTCAGTTTCTAAAGTTGTGTTTGGATTTGATGTGTAGACTGCACTAGAGGTTTACCCAATAAGTAGGACTTGTTGTTCCATGCTTGTTTAGTTCATTTAAAATCATATATGTCTTCATTTTGTAACTACAAACCACCAAAGTCAAAATCCTATGAAAACTGTCTTACATGCTTCACTGTTGGAGCTTTTGCAATTCAAAAGCTTGTTTTGTGTTTAAAAATCTTAGACCTTGCTTGCTTTAGTTTCATTTTATCATATTACATCTATTTCAGTCATTAAAATCAGTTTCTAAGTTCACAAAAGTCAATCTTTCAATTCTGTTGCAAAAGTCAAATTGCACATACTCAGTTTTGGCCAAACTAGAGGGATTTTTCTTGGGCTCATTTCTGAGTTAATTTCAGTGATACTTGTGGCTTTTAAAAGTTCAACTGGTCTAGTTTATTGTTATCATTTTTGTGTGATTTTGTCAATTTTCTAAAAGCCCCAAAAGAGCTTGTCAAAATGGGACTAAATGCCCTGTGCAGGGCATTGAGTCTGCACAGGGATTATGCAGGTCTTGCAGCCCTTGCACAGGGCTTAGTTTAGCTTATCAAGGTCTGAGCTTTGGATATTAGATAGCCAACCAGGTCTAGTCTAAGTCCCTTCTTTTGTTTTCTTGATTCCAGCTTATCTCTGTGCTTATTTTCTAGTCCTAAGTAGGCACCCAAAACTGTTTTTAGCTCCTTAGTTCAATTTCATCAAATCTTGGTAATTTGCAATCCAGAGGTTATAGCTTGTTGATTCTAGTTGCATTTGGTCACTTTTAGCATATTTTAGCTTGTGTATCAGTTTGGTGCTTGTTTTGTCCCTTTAGCTTATCCAAGTGCTTATTTCATAAGCACTGTGCACATCAGTTTCATTTTCCTCAACACAAGCACTTGTTTTTCTATTTTTCCTAGATTCCTTATATTATTTTAGAGTTATCTTGAATTTTTCATATTTTTCCTGTCCTGTTTGCTATTTTTCTTGATTTAATTCAGTTTTTAGTACTTTTTAATTAGCATTTAATACAAAAAATTAAGAAAAGTTTCAAAAAAATAATTTTTCATTTTTATTAAGTTAAGATAAATATAAAAAGCCAAAAAATATTTTTCTAGATTTTTCTTAGTTAAATTTGTATTTTTAAATAATTTAAGTAGTTTTAAATAGTTTTTAATTCCTAGAAAATTCAAAAATAATCAGAAAATTGCAAAAATAGTTTTGAAAAATTCTCTTTTGTTATTTTAGATTTTTCCAAGTCATAATTTTATTTTTCTAGCTTTATTTCCTATTTTCTTGTATTTTAGGTTTTTATTTAATAGTTAAAATTAGTTTTTAATTAATAATAATTAGATAAATAGTTTTAAAAATAATTTTCTTTTTCTATAAATTTTCTTTTATCATTAGGTTTGTAAAAATGTCATTTTCATATTTTTAGGACTTTTATTTCTTAGATCTCACTTTTTATTTTGTACGTTTACGTAATTTTATTTAAACGTAAGTTTTAAGTTTTAAACGTTCATGAATTTTAAAAATAGTGATAGCGTTTATTTAATATTTTTTATCTTTTTAATTTCCTTTAATTTGCATTTAAGTCTTTGTAATTTATAGACTTTTTCTGTAGTTATAATAATCAAAACTCTTTTCCGTTCAAATCTCTCGATCACTATTCGTTTGGTGATTCATCGCATAGCTCGCTGGGACATAACGACCCGGGGAAACACTATACTCTCCTGATCTTCATTGCATTCATTTTTGAACCGTTTTAAGTTTCTTACGGTCGGCCATTCACAAGTGGCCGGTTTGTGTGAGAAAACTTGACGGTTTGGAACGGATCACAAGGTCCTCAGCATAATGTGACTCATCTTCATCACTCTTATCAGTAGAATCTTTGGATGTGGTACCTGCAATATTGTTGGGGGAGAAAGAAGGTACAAGAATGGGTTGTTCATCATCTTCAAACTCACTTTCAGAGTCAGCATCCAAGGTACCTGCATTGTTAGTGAAAGACTCTTGAGAACCTGCATTTTGGTTAGCCAAATGTCGAGTATAACCCAAGTAATCAGTTAAGTAGTCAAGGTCAAAAGACCACGTATGACCCTGTCCTTGAATATTAGGTTTATCTTCCAAGTATCTCAGGTTCAAAGTCTCCTCTATCTTCTTGGTTTGCAAATTGTATACCCTGTATGCCCTATTGTGAGCTGAATAACCCACAATATAACCATCATCAGCCTTCTCATCAAACTTCCTCAACGGATCACTGGTGTTTAGAATGGTTACTTGACAGCCAAAAGGTTTTAGGTAATGAATGGTTGGAACCTTCCCAAAGAGAAGTTCATATGGTGTTTTGAGGTGAGGTCTAGTAATGTAGACTCTGTTTAGCACATAGCAAGCTGTGCCAACAACTTCAGTCCAAAACATAGTGGGCAATTTAGAGTCTGCAAGTATTGATCTTGCAGCCTCTATTAAGGTCCTATTCTTTCTTTCAGCCACCCCATTTTGTTGTGGGGTTCTTGGATTGCTATAGTCCCTCTTTATGCCTTTAGATTGACAGAGTTCTATAAGAATAGCATTTTTGAACTCTGTCCCATTATCACACCTAATACCTTTAACCTTTTTGTTTAACTGATTTTCAACAAGGGTGATGAAATCTTTCAGTACTGGAGATGTTTCATCTTTCGTCCTTAGAAAGAACACCCAACAAAATCTGCTATAGCCATCAGTGATAACCAAACAAAAGTACTTGTGATCAATGCTCCTGACTTGGGTTGGACCAAAGAGATCCATGTGGAGCAACTGAAGAGGTTCAGAAATGATGCTCATAGCATTGACAGCCTTGTAAGAGGCTCTGTGTTGCTTTCCTTTGTTGCATGCAACACAATTGTGAACATTGGTGAAAACTTTGGAGGGAAGACCTTCAACAAGACCCATTTTGGAGAGTTTGTTTATGGTCTTGAAATTCACATGAGCCATCCTCCTATGCCATTTTGTAGACTCATCAAGGGATGCTTTCGCCACCAAACAAGTAAGATCACCTTCTGGTTGGACTTCATTGAGGTTGAATGTGTACAAATTGTGATTTCGAGGAACCTTCAGCAGAATTGAAGTATCTTCTGGGAGCTTGAAGTCTTTAGACAGCACAAGACATTCATTCTCACAGAAGAGTACTTTGTTCTTGGTGTCACAAATTTGTGAGACTGAGAACAAATTGAAGTGTTGAAGTTCCTTAACATAGTACACATTCTCAAAATCCAGATGAGGTGTTCTGATGGTGCCTTTTCCTGTGATTCTTCCATCACTTCCACCAAATGTTACATTGCCACCTTCTTCAATGGGTATGAAGTTATGCATCATCTCTCTGTTCCCAGACATGCTTCTTGAACAACCGCTATCAACAATGCCAATATCTTTATGCTTAAGGGGATGATCCTACAAACAACAACAAAAATATATACAAACTGTTAGTATTCTAAGGAGGTTCAAGTCATTACTGACTTGAACCTGCCTTGTGGATCATTGGTTTGGGCCATGAAGATTTAGAGGATCCACCATTGTTCTTGGTCCTCCATTGATGATTGGGTCCCTTGTTAGTCCAAGAACAACCTGCTGAGGGCTTCACAGCAGTACTCCCATATCCCATCCCAGCATACATAGAGTCAACACATGTAGGCCAATAACCATGATTAAAGTATGGGCTAATAGGTTGCACATTAGGTCTGGCAACTGAACTTCTCCAAGGAGAGTCAGTGTGAGCTGCTTGTGGGACATAAGGTGGAATACTATTAACATTGGTCCATTTTGATCTAGGTTTCTGCTGAGTAGCACATGCACCCAATCTTTGCTCATAGAAATCACAATCCTTAATTAAATGAAATTTACTTCCACACACAAAACATGTCTTCCTCTTGGAAGATTTATTCAAAATGGTAGATGTCTTATTACATGCAGAAGTACTAGAAACAGAATCATTCAAGGAATTGTTTTTAACAGGCTGATTATGCAAAGATTTAATAGACAAGTCTTCAGCAGAAACTGTCTTGGAAGTTGATTCCTCAGCAGCTTTCCTAGAAGGCTTGTAACTAGACTGGGGTGCAAGCTTGGGTGTAGGCTCAGGTGAGGTCTTGGGAAGGTCATACTTCTCATTTGAATCACAGCTGGCAGAAGTAGACCCTTGATCTGATGCATTGTCACTGTCACAGCAAGAGACAAAGTCATTAATTGAGGTATCAGGGTCTGGCAAGTCTTTTGACTTTCTGCCATATAGATGATGTGATCCATCAAAGTCAACAGTGGTGGATAGGTCAATGGGCATAAATTCACCTCTAATGGGTCCAGGGACAGCATGCATTTCACCTTCTTTTACAAAGTTAGCTAACCCTGCTGGTGTTGATTTACGACCATCATTCCTAGCTTCCAATCCTACATACTTTTGAAAACCTAAAGCTAAGCCAGAGGTTACTGATTGACTGTTATAGATTTCTCTAGCTAGATTGTCACCTGAAATTAACCATTGTTTATGCCTGGCTATTTCCTCAGCTAGTTTTTCTTTAAGCTCTATGTTCTCAGTCAAAGCCTCATCCTTTGCTTTCTCAGACAGTTTTAAGTAATTATTTGTAACTTCTAGATCAAACTGTAACACCTTTATCTTTTCTTCATAAGCTACTTGATTCTTTTGAAACCATACCTTTTTTCTTTCTACTGTTTTTAATGCTAGTTTATGAGCTTCATTATCAATATAGCATTCATTGTACTTAGGTTTCATTATATCATAAGCTTATTTTAGTTCGTTGTATCTATCACTACAACCAAATATACGGTGGTGTACCTGAGATAGTCCCATCAAGGCAAACTGATCATGCCTTTCATCCGAAGTACATCTTGCCAGCAATCCAAGCTTCTCAGTATCAGCAGCTTCCTCATTCACAAGTTCATGTGCAGCCCAGTTGACCTGTTCATCCATGGTTACAAGAGCTGCTGAAGCTCCAGCCTCCTTCTGTTTCTGCTGATAGGAAATGTAGTTAGCTCTATCTTCACTTTTCCTATCTTTGCATTCCCTTAAGAAATGCCCCATCTGATGACAAGTGAAACACTTGACTTTTCTTCTGTCAAAGCGAGCTGGTTCCTTTCCCTTGAAGCCAAACTTCCTTCCAGACTTCTCCTCGATTCTTTTTATATCCACTGAAAGCAAAGCCACCTGCATTTGTAGTTTCATCTCCTCCATTTCAAGTGGGTCCACCTGATCAAAATCTTCATATGCAAGATACTGCTGAGTATCATAATCAGCAACAAATGAATGAAGAACATCTTCCAACACTCCACTAGACTCAGCTGGAGAGCATGGTGGAGCAGGACGAGAGTTATGTGGTGGAGTGGGAGTGTAAGAAGTCCCAACAAAAGATGATGATGGTAAGTAGGTTGAACTAGGAGCATGTACCATCATGTTGGAGTGAGATGTCCCAACAAAAGCTGCATGGCCAGAAGAAGATGCACGGTAGGGAGTTCTGACATCAGGTTCAAGAGTTCTGAGTCTGTTGTACAACTCATCAAAGGTGAGCATGTCCAACCCACCTTTAGCCTTGAGGGCTATACTGACATGTAACCATGATGGAGGCAAAGACTGTAGGAACTTTGAATTGCAATCCTCATTGTCTGGTTTTGCATTCAGCTGGTTTAGCTGACTCAAAATCCTATGGAACCTGTCGTATCCCTTGTGGATACCTTCTTCTTCGGAGATATTAAAGTCTTGAAATTGTTGCCTCAGCATGGACTTCCTCATTCTCCTGGATTCTTCATTGCCACCGAACCTTGCTTTGAGAGCCATCCAAATATCCTTTGCATCATCCATGTGATGAAAATCACACAAGTGATCTTCAGGAATGGCTTGAAGAAGGATGGTTTTTACTTTGTGCTCTCTCTGCATGGCAAGCACCTCTTCAGCAGTTTTGGGAGGAGCCATGATAAACTTCCCATCCGTGTCTGGAATCATCTTCTTTAGACTGTTTCCTTTCTTTACTATCTCCCAGAGATTCCAATCAATATTGGAGATCCAGTTCTGCATCTTCATAGTCCAAAGATCATACTCTTCCCTTTTTAGGTAAGGAAACTTACCATTACTGTTTGAAAGACTAAGCTGTTGCATGGAAGTGGTGTTGGAGTTGTTGGTGTTGGTGACTTCAGTTTCATTATCTGATCCAGGCATGGTGAATGTATGTTTGGTTGTATGGGGGTGAGGTTGAATATATGTTTGGTTCTTAGTATCGTAGAGACCTTCCCGAGGCTCTGATACCACTTGTTATTAACAAAGACCTTGAAAGATCTTAAGCACTCGGAGATCGTTAGTGTTGCCTATGTAATCACAAGCAAACTAATAGAAAATCTCTACAACTTGTATTCTTTAGCGGAATGTAAATACAAGTTTATACTAACTAAGAACACTTGATCCTCTATGGATCTTTATATATTGAAACTCTGTGTTTTTTGATAACTTTGATCACCCACTATTACATATTCTATGGTTCCTTTTATAGACAAGGAACCCTAATGTCTAACTAGCATTTACTACTACGCATGCACCTAGACAAGCATGCTACTAAACATTGTTTTGTCCCATACACATTATGGGTAAACACTAAACTACATAGAGCAATACAATAAACCCATGCTAGCCTTGGGCAGTTAAAGAATAAAGATGGGCTAGCTTTAAATAAATAATACGGCGCCTGACTTTCCAGCATGGATTCACACCATCAGCAGATTCACTATGTCTGCTATATCATATCAGCTGAAGTATAACTTCAGTAGAATCCATTCTGCTTCAGCAGAATCCTTTCTGCTTCAGCAGATACTCTTCGGCAGATTCATCAGCAGATTCAGTCTTTCCCGTAATTCCCAACAAAAGCCTTACCAAGACTCAAGTTCGTGACTATGCGACAAATGTTCGGAGTTCAAGACTTAGGACGAAGCAACGATCAAGATTAAGGAGGAGAATGTGAGCATGTAATCTCGTTCATTGCTCCATTTCGAAGACACAGAAACTTCAAGGACCAAAGTTGCTCGTTGTATACTTATTAACCGAATAGCGGTTATATTAGTTAGTTAGTTATGGCGGTTATTACCGAACCATTGTGTTGTTTGGTTGTGTCCATTCGATACCTATATATAGACATGAACATGTTACAGAATTCTAGTTTTAACATTTTGAAAAGTTATCTTGTTTTTATTTGCAATTTCATATATCGTTTTTACTCACATTTGGCACCAACAAATTACCTGAAAGTATCAAAACCTTTATTTCTTCAAGTGATTAAAATTTTTAGGTTGACACTATGAAGTGATTTTGACTTCTCACAATTATTTTTAAACATCCCCTTATTATTTTCAAGTCTTATAAGGCATAAAATAATGGCGAATGAAGAAAACGATGAATAGAAGGTTAATCATATTGCGTATATCTTTCCGTCTGAGTATGCTCTCAGGTCTTTTGATAGTTCAAAGTTTGGGCTTTCAAGAGTTGTAACAAGTTTGATTATATCTTTTTAAACCATGGCATTTATAAAATGACTTTTTTTTAAAGTTAAACTACCAGTATATATGCCTCTGGCACTCGGCAAGCTTGATAATATTATTGATTTTTTTAAATGTGAAATTATATTCATGTCTTAAGGTAGTCCAACCTATGTAATAATTTCTGGCAAGATATGGGCGGTGTTTAGATATACTTTTGGAACCAATCTGTTTATTGACTTGCAGTTATGATAATCAAACATTACATAAGCAGTTTAGTGAGTATAAGATGAGAATAACATGTTTTACCATAGTATTCTTTTGGTGTTTTCAATGTGATGTTGCAAGTATTTTTTTCTTTGAAAATAAGATGTATTTGTATCTATGTGTCTGATTAAGTTAATGTTTCTAAAATAATCTTTGTTTAGGGAAACAATCGATGTCAAATCCTCGGTTATCTCTCTCGCCTACATTGAATTTGAAAAGGAAATAAAGCTTAAATGGAATAGGAAAGAATGCTGGAAGATATAACAAAGGAAGAAACCATGTTAGCCTATGTTAAGCACAATTATGAAGTTAAGAAGAACAAGCTTCTTAATTTCATGACATAATGCAGTCGTAAAAAATGAAGGCAACATCTTATCATATAGTCCTTTCAACCTATAAGCAATTAAATCAAAATGAGATGGACAAATAATAAGAACACTATAACGTGATTGTATCAACTACTAAATCTACTAAAAGCCACTCAGCCCCTACAGCTTTGAAAATTAATTGAAATACTCTCATTGAATACTTTTGATGTTGCAGCTGATGTGTGTCACTTACTATTTCGATGCTTAAAAAGAAACCAGAATAGGAGAAGTGACACAATCGGTGGCTTGGTTGGGGACTTGGGGCTGTGTAACTGGTAGGTCCTTAAACTTAATTATTTTTATGAAAGTTTTGTTGAATTTTCATCAATAAGTTTGTTGTCATTTCCGATACAAAAAATTATTAGGCTGCGTTCTTTAGTATTACACTTTTTGGGTTGATGCACTAGGAGATTTCTTATCTGCATCATTTATGCAGGTCATAGGTGTGAAACGATGTTAAAAGGTGTCAATCTTAACTCATTTTCTTATAAATGGGTCAATTCGAGGTAGATATCATGCCTTAGATTGGATGATGCCTCATATTGGTTTTCATTAAAGATGGCCTAAAACCTTTAATCTCAACATGTGATTTTTTATTTCCATCTTTTGTTCGTGTATAGGTTTATTTGTATATTTATTTCCATGTACAATATTTCTTATTGTTATTAAAATGGTTGTCTCGACTGGCTGCCCGAAGAGGCTGTTTATATTACGTTATTATTTAATATGTTTATAGCTTATTTTCATTAATTACTTTTTCTTAACAATATTCATAAACAAATTGTAATTGTAAATTGTTTTTTTTTTTATAAAATAGTTTAATAATTAATAATGGTTAACTAATTTTCATGATTAAAAAATGTACTTTTCCTAAAAAAATTTCAAACAAAAACTAATACAATAACAAAATAAAATAAAATGAAAAATTTTCAACCGTAAACTAATACAATAAAAATATACAACGAAATATCCGTCATTACAGATAATTTACCTTTAAGTGAAACTTAAACTAATACAATAACAAAATACCATCAAACCATAATTACAATTCATGACCACATCCTTAAAAGTAATCTTCCGTTAAAAAAACCATCAAAATAAAAATTACAAGTCATGCCCGCCCATTGGGCGGGCTTCAACATCTAGTGTGTGTGTATATATATATATATATATATATATATATATATATATATATATATATATATATATATATATATATATATATATATATATATATATATATATATATATATATATATATATATATATATATATATATATATATGTCATTCTTTGCACATAAGATGCATATCATATCTCATATATAACATATCATCTCAACGTATCATACAACATGTCACAGCACATACATTACATACTTATAAATATATGCTAAATCCTCTACATACGAGGTTCTGACTTGACCGTCGGAGGATGGTTCCCAGGGCTTCAGCCCCGGGGCCCCTTCTAACAGGTTCTTTCATGTTTGTAGCTCATCTTCAAGCTCGGGACAAGGATGAACGGCATGTGAAAGCCGTCAAGACCATCCCGACGGAAAAATGCTTCGACATCGATCCCCTTTCACTTTACTAGGCAACACTTCAAGAGAATCAACTTCCAGCAGCTTTAGACATGCTTCAAATTTTTCAGCAATAAGACATTTTTCTATGAAAAAAAAGCGGTGTCGCGATACCTGATCATACCAATACCTATTGGCAACATAACAGGGTATGTCACGAGAAGATGCATCATATAGTCAGGTATGTGCTCTGATAACATCAAATTATTCTGAATATTAAGTGTTAATTTCCCCCGATAATGCTTGTAATTTATATCATTTATATGGATTTACGTTTGTTTTTCATTATATTCCACTTTCAGGTAAATTACGAGCAATGGAGCTAAAGAGACGCGGAATTGGAGAGTTTATTGAAGATTTATCATAGTATGCTCACTTTGAAGAAGTTACGGCGTAACTCCTCTCTCACATTACGCCGTAACTAAAGCGTGACTCAGAAAACCAACTTATCAGAAGATTACGGCGTAACTCTCCATAAAGATTATGACGTAACCATATTAGGTCAAATGAGGTTCCGCGCCGCTGATAATTACGCCGTAACTCATGCATCTACTACAGCGTAACCTAGATTTATTGAAGATACGGCGTAACCCCTCCTAAGGTTACGCCGTAACCAGCAGATCTAGTGCAATTTACGAAGAAGTTATATGTCATTCTTTGCACATAAGATGCATATCATATCTCATATATAACATATCATCTCAACGTATCATACAACATGTCACAGCACATACATTACATACTTATAAATATATGCTAAATCCTCTACATACGAGGTTCTGACTTGACCGTCGCAGGATGGTTCCCAGGGCTTCAGCCCCGGGACCCCTTCTAACGGGTTCTTTCATGTTTGTAGCTCATCTTCAAGCTCGGGACAAGGATGAACGGCATGTGAGAGCCGTCAAGACCAACCCGACGGAAAAATGCTTCGACATCGATCCCCTTTCACTTTACTAGGCAACACTTCAAGAGAATCAACTTCCAGCAGCTTTAGACATGCTTCAAATTTTTCAGCAATAAGACATTTTTCTATGAAAAAAAAGCGGTGTGGCGATACCTGATCATGCCAATACCTATTGGCAACATAACAGGGTATGTCACGAGAAGATGCATCATATAGTCAGGTATGTGCTCTGATAACATCAAATTATTCTGAATATTAAGTGTTAATTTCCCCCGATAATGCTTGTAATTTATATCATTTATATGGATTTACGCTTGTTTTTCATTATATTCCACTTTCAGGTAAATTACGAGCAATGGAGCTAAAGAGACGCGGAATTGGAGAGTTTACTGAAGATTTATCATAGTATGCTCACTTTGAAGAAGTTACGGCGTAACTCCTCTCTCACATTACGCCGTAACTAAAGCGTGACTCAGAAAACCAACTTATCAGAAGATTACGGCGTAACTCTCCCTAAAGATTATGACGTAACCATATTAGGTCAAATGAGGTTCCGCGCCGCTGATAATTACGCCGTAACTCATGCATCAACTACAGCGTAACCTAGATTTATTGAAGATACGGCGTAACCCCTCCTAAGGTTACGCCGTAACCAGCAGATCTAGTGCAATTTACGATGAAGTTATATGTTACGGCGTAATTATTTATTAGTTACGCCGTGACCAAGATCTGGCCTATAAATACCCCACGATTTCCAGCATTTCAGAGCATCCCATTTCACACACAACAATCAGAGAACGTGGGAAGAAGCCAAGGGCATATCTAGAGGAGTATACAGAGCTATCTCCAAGGGAGAAATCACTCCCCTACAATAAGCATTAGATTTTTATCTTTTCTTTACTTTCGATTCATGTATTTCGTATCATTAAACACTGAATTGATTTGTATGGTTAATATGAGTGGCTAAGCACCTCTAGGTGCTGGCCTAGTTATGATTCCTTAATTATTTTGTTTGCGTTTACTTTACTTCCGTATAATTATTTCTAAGTGTATGCATGCATAGTTTATTGGTAGCTACCCTTGTTTCGGTAGTTTTGAATGGCGTTAGAGGCCAATTGCTTAGGAGATATGACCAACTGACCCTAAGTGAGCGGACTGAGACGGGAAGGGTAAGATATGACCAACTGACGACCCTTTCTACTTGTGCGATTTGACCAACTGATCACCTACCGTTTGGATGAACTTAAGAATTAGGGGTGAGTGTCTGAGATGCTAGCGCCCGGGCACTCACTATTATAAGTCTAGCATGTAGCGGAACTTAATGATTCGGCTTAGGGGACCAGGAACAACTAGACTTATGAAGGGACACCTGACTTCTCCAATGGTGGCATCTTTGCTGATAGGTTAGGGCGAACTGACCAAATGTTGTCCTCTCAACTTTGACCCCACCTGAAGTAATTGGAAGTAATTAGACGTAAACACTACTAGTTAGGATGAGTAACTAGGTTAGCACCACTCTCCTCTATTGATCACAACCCTCGCCTTTATTTACTTTAGTAGTTAATTAGTTAATTCCCTATCAAAATCATATTAAAATCTGTGACACCTAGACTTAGTATTAATGTAACACCCCAACCCGACGAGGGTAGAAGTGTCACATTCTGGTGTCATATCAGAACATACAAGTAACTTTTACAAGCGAAAGCCTTAAAGAATAAAATACCAAGTCATATAGACGAATGACTTACAAGGAAAAAATACAAAATCCAATATGTCTAAAATAAAATGAAATCTCCAAGCAATAGCCCAACAAAATAAATCCAAATAATAAGGTATCTAGGGTTGGTCCACTCAAATAATCCAACTCTCAGCCCATCGAAGCCCATCTTCAACCTAACACCTGCCGCAGGAAAAGAAATGCGGCTGAGCTTAAAAAGCCCAGTGAACAGATATAACAAAGCGAAAGCTAAATAAAATCTGAAATGCAGAATGAAACAAAGGAACGGATAACAAAGTTGCAGCGAAATGAGAGTAATGAGTCAAAGAGAATCCTGCAGAACACCAATATACAGATATCCAAAACGAACAGATAACAAGGAGAGCAAAGCGAAACAAGCATCAAAGACATAAGAATAAGCACATACAAACCAGACATACAAGAACTGAAACATAAGCAAACATAGCAGACATAGCATCCACACAACGTATATGCCATACAATCAATTCGGAAAAATTAGAAGACATACAAGCCAAACAGATATCTACAGGAAAGCGGAAGCAATTAATTAATAAGTGAGCATGGCAATTCACACAGGTCAAAACCCTTAGTTAAAAACATGACCGGTATCATAACAGCAGTCAAAACATGGCAGTCACACGTAACAAGTAGGAATACAGTATGAACACTATAATTAATGAAGTAGGGACATAGCAGGGCAATTGAACACGTTAACAAGCCAGACATCATAAGTTGAACCATTAACCAAATCAATCCGTAGCATAGACAGATATGTAAACATGGCAGGTCAACCATAAGCGGATAAGGATACAACGGATAGACATAGTCCACGAAGATTATCTGAACGAAGTACACATAACAAACAGACAAAACTATTGATTGCACACTAGCATGGTCACCAGACAATTCAAAGGATCACATAACAGTAAGATAGCATATCATCAGATGACAACAGGTAAATCTTATATCGCAAACATACATATCATACAGAGTAATCAGTAGTCGTATAAACATGAATACCATAATCAATCCAATGACATATAATAACCCGGTACGTGAATGGAACCATAGTCCGAAGTAACGGAATGATAGTGTGACAGATCAATGTAATGGAGCATCTATATCTTGGTAAAAGTGAATCATATAAGGGTATTGAGTAATGAACAAGTAATACAGATTATAGTGCGTTGGGGAATACGGAAGGTACAATATAGGTTTATCAAAAGTGTAAGGGTTATCAGAAATCTACCCGAGCCCAGAAACATATCATATCATAACATATCATAAGTAGCCATTGTATTCGGAGGGGTGACCTCGGAATACCATACATAATAGGAGGGGAGACCTCAGTAACAAATGGAGTAGCTAGCTCCCAGAATTGTGAAGACGCGGATTGCACCCGACATCATTCACCAGACAAAGCTCCAATCAGATCAAATCCCTCGAAACATATCATATCTAGGATGCATCCATACGCCCCCCAGAAACATAGTGGCCAAATCATATACATATAGTGAGCTCATAATCATATCAGAATGGGGACGGTGTGCATCATCACTCGTGCACACTGGAGTCATGCCATTGGTGCATCAATGACACGGTCAGGTTACCTTCCTGACTAGGAACACATATTTGGCTCGGGTATCAAACTGAAGGGTCAAAGCATAATCATATCATAAGGGTTCATATCAAAGGTTCATATCAGATTTCCATAACA
The DNA here is from genome assembly GCA_019973895.1 of Chrysanthemum seticuspe. Lineage (NCBI taxonomy): Eukaryota > Viridiplantae > Streptophyta > Magnoliopsida > Asterales > Asteraceae > Chrysanthemum > Chrysanthemum seticuspe. Next base: position 12,645,067 of record BPTQ01000002.1, on the reverse strand, counting down.
TAAGTTCATAATCAGAGGTTCATAATCAGATGGTTCATAATCAGATGGTTCATAATCATAAGGTTCATAATCATAACAAACGAATATCATAGCGAACAGAATCATATCAAAGGATTATGTCGGAATCATATCAGAAGGATCATAGCATAAGGAAATCATTGCAAGGAATATCATAAGTGAAGCAAAGTCAAGGATCGAAAAGTTATGAGAAATCCCTACTGAAAAGGGATAGAATATCTGTACCTCAATCGACGCAAGCAAAATAGAAACGTAAGTCACACGATGAATCAATCCTGCCGTCCGGAACCTATATGAATTAGGTAACGCTTATTAAAGTCGGATTACTCATTTTAGACGGCTTTCTATTTTTAGCAGTATTCCACTTTTAGTAACTTTTAGTTATCATGTTAACACATCAAACCTCTTTAAGTTTCAATAATTATAAAAAACCCCTTTAGGTTTATTTAAATCGAATATGCATAAGATCCTAGTTTTATATTGTGATTATCGTAACCGTTTTAGACCATGTGAACTCGATTATCATAAGATTGCACGACTCTTTGCGAACACCTATTTTAGGTCGAGACATGACCGTGACCTAGCTAAATTCATTCGACAACAAGAAACCAAGTTGAGACCTCTTTTTCATCATTATATGCGACACATGCAAAAGGGACACAAGACTTCCTTGATTAATTTTGGTCGACACAACAAATCCAAGACGTACTCAATACCAATCAGTAGCTAAGCATGAATGCGTCTTATATATGTATGTCGAGATATAGTGGATCGATGCATGGGTTCAAACAGGATTAAACATGGGTCGACGAACATGTATACTATTCGACATATATATAGCTTTGGTATGATTTTATGTGACTGTTTAAACTCGATACGAAAGTAACCCAACACGATTATGGCATGCAAAGAAGGGTCAAAAAAAAGATTCAATATAGTACGCCTACATGTTGGTCGAATGGATTGGTTACTCAGTTATGATTTGCATGAGACTAACTCTCTATTAATTTATGTTATGTTTTATATTAGATGCATGTCATGCATGCTAAAGTCAACAGGTTCAATGAAGGGGTTGAATTATATGCATACAAATTCGAGATACCAAAGGCCCTGATATGATTTTATAAGACTTTTAACCCATTTAAATTATGTGATGATGGTTTAACACTTTGTGAGGTGAATGGTTACTGTTGCATGCATTCTTATGGAGTAACCCATGACAGAAAACAAGAAAACAAATACGAGAATTGAAAAGAGTTTTTGAGGATACCAACCCTTGATATCGAGTGAAAAGAAAGCAAGGAAACCAACAAAAACAGCCACGACAGCCGCTACTAAACCACGACCAAACAGCCTTTCGAACCAGCACTCACACCTAAGAACTAACCACGATCTCAGCCTCTTGATCACGTCACAACTCCTTGTAGTTTCTTTGAATTCGAATGGAATGGGTAGCAGATTTTCTTTGCCGTCACTTTTGTTTAAGAAAATAGGGTTTGTGTCTTTTTGAATTAGAGAAAAGGTAGGTTACAAATGATAGGTAAATGGAATTTATTTGAGAATAATGGGGAGTTATGGAGAAAGTAAATGAGCGTGTGATTTGGACGAAATTTAAGGAGGGTATTAAGGACTTACTTCAATTTCCTTAAATGCTATTATTCTAGTTTTAATTTAGTTTAATTGTTTTGTAACTTATATATATTATGTAGTCCATATAACTTATATAATGTGTTGTATTCATATAATAGACATAAGTAAAAATCAGTTTTATTATCTTGTACCATTTGGTCAATTATGAGTTACTTGTTAAATGTATTTAACGACCTTGACATATATATTTCGAACTTCACAAGTATTAACTTGAGGGGCAAAAAGGTCTTTTAACACGTTTACGAATTTTAGGGTTTTACAATTAATCCACACACATAGCTCTTGGGACGACCTCGGTTTTACCGAATACTACACTACACACGACCGGGTACACTGCCCGTTAGTGCATTAGGGTAGACCATAGGTATAACGAGACATTATAAATATTAAAACCTAATCAGTAAAACCTGCATCAAGTTTTTGGCGCCGCTGCTGGGGAGTTATATTAGGATTGCTATTAAGTCTTTCATTTTTGTTTTGTTTTAAAAAAATTTCAAATTCTCACGATCACTTTTCAAGTTTTCCGGTACCATGGATGTTGTTAACATTGATGACCTCACTCTTGAGGAATATTTGGCGTTAACAAGAGCAGAACAAGGGCCGGGGCTCGTAAGACCGGCAATTGGAGCTGATGTCCGTTTCGAAATTAAAGACCAATTCATGAGGGAGCTTCGTGCTAACCCTTTTTTTAGGAAACATGGACGAAGATGCGTATGAGCACGTTGAAAATGCCTTATACATCGCAAGCCTTTTCAACATTTCGGGTGTGTCTCATGACGCTGTTATGCTAAGGGTGTTCCCCATGACTCTTACTGGGGCTGCCAGAAGATGGATCGAAAGATTGCCCGCCGGGGCAGTTAATACTTGGGCTCTACAAAAGAAGCACTTCATCCAGAGATATTGTCATCCGTCAAAGATATCTAACCAACTCTTGGAAATCCATAATTTCAAACAAGAAGACAATGAAACATTGTATCAAGCCTGGGATAGATACAACGATCTTCTATACAAGTGTCCTACACATGATCTTAACAACCAGCAAAAAGTCAACATCTTTTACAAAGGAATCAATGTGACTACAAGACAGATGCTGGACTATCAAGGACTGATCCCGAACATGACTTCTACTCTAGCGATTGAAGCCATTCAAAAAATGGCTGATCATTCCCAAAAATGGCACGATGGAGGAAGGAAAAGAAACCAAGGCGGAATTTTTGATGGAATTGCGGCCATAACTAACAAGCTAGAAAATCTAGGGTGTGATATGCTAAAATCAAAGAAACTATTCATGCCATCCAATTTGGTTGTGAAAGCTGTGGGGGAGGACATCTAATTAAGAATTTTCCTAACATTAACGATGAAAACACGGTCGAAGAAGCTAAATATGGAGAAAACCGACCACTTTACGGGGATAATCGTAATGGCTATCGTGGAGGACCCCCACCATATTATGAGCGTAGTGAAAGAAGAGCTAACTTAGAGGAAATGATTAACAAGTACCTTGTGGATTCGACCAAGAGACAGAAAGAGCAAGAATAATGGCTGAAAAACTTCCAAGATAATACAAGCAAAAGCCTTTCTAGCCATGACGTATCACTAAAGAACTTGGAAACTATGATTAGGAAGCTTGGAGACGACGTACAAAAAAGAAATGAGGCACAAAAGAACAAATCAACAGTATGTAAAGCCGTATTTTCTGAAAATAACAAGTCCTCCGATGAGTCTAATAGAAACAATGATACCGAAGGCAGAAGAGAGTTACGCCGTAACCAAACCTCGGAGTTACGGCGTAACCAGGACACAAGCAATGACAACTCTACCAAAGTTGATGACTATAAAAGGAAGAATCATTGGTGTAAGGCTATTGCAATTGATGATGGAGAATGTTACAACCTATGGGCCTCTTGCGACCCTCGAAAGGCCTGTGATGGAGGGGTTAATAAGGAGAGGGTTAATGATGACAGATACATGTGGACTACACTTAACGATGAAGAAAGATTAGCCAAGTTCTCGATTAACGAAGTAGAAGGACCACCTATCAAGCATTACTGTAGACCCTTACTAATCACGGAATATGAGTTCACACAAGCATGGCCGACTTGCAACCCCTTTCGTGAGTATTGCAATGGAGGGGGCAATATGAAGAACGAAGTTTGGATATGCCCACATGAATCAGGAAGACATGACGTTGATTTTGGGGACCTATCATTCAAAGATTGGTACTCAGTAAGGTTCGGTGATGCAATAATTAATCCGGTCTTATTGAGAAATTTAGAGCTCAAATATGAAAAACATATTCTTCAAGGAAAGACCATTAAGACTCTCAACGATATTCCTTCTGGCAACAACGATGACGAAGGAACTCAAAGTCATTGGTGTGAGCAAATTAAAACCACTAACGGAAATGTTTGGGCATCCTGCAACCCTTTTGATTATGAGTGTGACGGGGGAAGCAACATTGAGAGAGTTGGGGAAGACGAGTTCCTATGGACCTCAACTAATGACTCAGAAAAAACAGAACTGCCTTGGCCAGACGATTTAGGATTCGACGAATGGGTCAGAATCAAATACGGAAAAATAGACACGATAACTAAGGAGAAAATTTGGAATGGCTGTATGAGTAAAGATCAACAAAACAACGAAGTTCCAAATGAAGAATCAGATACTGACACCAAGGATTCATTGAGGAAGGAATAAGAGGAATGCAAACAAGTGCTAGTGGAAAATTTACTCGACAATAAAACTCTTAAAGATACCGATTCCGACGATGATTTTGATTACCTCGAACTACAAGGTGAAGATAGATTCATTGACCCCGATGATGAAGCACATGAGAAGAGAAGATGCAAACTCCTTGGGATTCCATATAAGAGGCCACCGCCAATTATTGCTGAAAAATATGAGTTCACTCGATACCACTTGGGGCCGGAGGAAAAATTTTGCACAATTCGAAAGATCGAGACTAAAGAATACCTTCGCACTGCCACGAATGTCGCTTGGGTCAGACACAACTTGATGAAAGACATGGAGGAAGTTGGCCAAGTTCAAAGGCCACCATAAAGCCTCGAGGCTCTGAGTCTAACTTAAAGACTCGTAAATAAAGAAAAGTGCTCTTTTGGGAGACAACCTGAATTATCCCTTTCTTTTGTTTTATTTCCTTTTCTGTTGGGTTTTGTGTTTTTAACCATTTTTGCAGAAAACGAAGATAAGCTGTTGCTGCAGCATGCTGATCTGACCAGAGTTACGGCGTAACTCATTCTCATGGTTACGCCGTAACAAGCCCCTTGCAACAGAACTTCTGATGCATTACCAATTACGGCGTAATTCCATCTCAGTGGTTACGCCGTAGCTACACTTTTGCAGTGTATGCTAGGTTTTGCCTAGTTACGGTGTAACTCCTTATAGAGTTACGACGTAACTATCCTCTGCAATACTTCTTTCATTATAAACACAATAACCCTCACGAGACTTCACTCGTCCACTTGGGACACCAAGTGCTTTAAAAGGCTTGTTGCATATGCTAAATGCAACCGTGATTCCAACGAAAGTGAGTTAGGTTTATTTTTTATTTTTTCTTTTTAGAATTATGCTTGTCGGTAGTGTGATTTCAGGGATTGAATTTTGCTCGTGGATGCTTATACGAAGGCACGACTCTTTTTCGTGGGCCTTCTTTCTTTTTGGAGCAAATTTCAGGGAAGTTCTCGCTTTAATTCTACTTTTCTCTTCACCTTTATTTAACGCTTAGTACAAAAGGGGCTTTGTACAATTCAAGTGGGGGGACAGGAATAGAATTGTCTCTTGAACTTTATTTTGCCCTCGTTTTTCTAGTTTATTTTGAAAAATTATGCGATTTTTAAAATTTTGACATGTTTTTCTTAACCTAACTAGATTAGACCTTAGCCGAGCACATACAACCCTTGATATTATATGGTGAGATTAGCCTTATCCGTTTCCAAAATTTTACCCCAAATCCACCAAATTATGAGTGTGCCGGTAGCTTGTAAACTTTAGAACTTGGCCTTTGCATCATTTCGAGACCATAGACGAGGTATGTTGAGTTAGCTCGATATATTTGGACTTTTCAGTTTAAGAAGGCAGTATTATAGGATTATTACCCAAATAGCCTACCATTATGTGTCTATCAATTAGTCACCTCGACTTCTCGACCCCCCTTGTGAAACCCTTTTGTTGCACTCACCTTCAGTGCAAGATACCACTAGATATACCCATCTGAGTCATTCCTTTCATTTTGTTAACCCAATATATTGTTTCGTTACACCAATACACCTTAGCCTACCCTGTAGTCTTTATTTGTGATTGGGAAGTCATCATTTGCCTAAGTTCAAGGTTCAAGTGGAAAGGTTCGGGAATCACGCTCTCGTCGACGACATATTCTTAAAGATCATTAAAGACCCCTGGAATTCCCATTGTTCATCTCAAGTGGGAGGATGTTATGTTTTGTTGTTATGTTTATCATAAAAAAAAAAAAAAAAAAAAAAAAAAAAAAAAAAAAAAAAACTTGACGACCGAATTTCAGTAGGAGGTAGTTCTAAAATACTCATGTCTTGAGTCCCAAATATGGAAACTACAGCCTCTCAAAGGTTCGTTAACGAACGAACACACTGAAGTTCTAAAATTACTCTCGTCGAAAAAGTAGAAATGAGTTTAGAGCCCGTTATTACTGCCCATTAAATAGTAGTGGAAGTTCCTTACGTATGAGCTCTACTCCTCCATTCAGGAAAAGGAGTCGACAACCGCATTAATGGTTGAGATTAGAAGTTTACACTGGCTCCACCGGAGGAGCTATGATTTAGATATATTTCGAGTATTGTATCACGAATATTGTAGCGTGAAATGTTATTTGTATTATTGTATTGATGTGAAAAAAAAAAAAAAAAAAAAAAAAAAAAAAAAAAAAAAAAAAAAAAAA
>BPTQ01000002.1:12509757-12637724 GCA_019973895.1 Chrysanthemum seticuspe | reverse complement strand
CAAGGATTTAAACGATTTGCTAATGAAGTTGGGCCGTTAGTTTGTTGGTATGGGCTCGTTTCTTTTGTTTTGTTTTTGCGCCAAGCCGAGGACCAAGAGAAGCCAAGAGGGCGTTTGTTTGTGTCGTGAGAGCCAAGGGCCGAAGCCCATTTTGTGTTTGTTTGTGTGACCGGTTGGACCCAAGCCAACCCAAACCCAACTTATCTCCTAAACCTAAACTAAATGTTAACTATAAATACATCACATAATCATTAAATTGAAACCCTAGTTTGCTTTGCCTCTTCTTTTCTTTCTTTCTTGCTCGGCCGAATACTAGTACCCATAGGAGTCGAATTTTTGCTCAACCAAGCTAAGGTATAACGTTTATTCATCTTCCTTTAACGTACCTTGCATGTATATGTCAAGATATATTTTGTTTCGTTTCGTTTTGTTCTTTTTGTTTGTGGCCGAGAGATGTAAACCGAAAACAAGGAAACCCTAATCAATTTAACTTGTAACTAATAAGGAACATGTAACGTGATAAGTGTTATTGAATCGGGTCATGTATATGTTGAGTTAAGCTAGGCCGAAACATGCATGAGTTTGGACCGAGGCATGCATGACTTTCGAATAGGGTGTAAAACATTATAACTTGGTTTTGTAACATGTTTAGATGAACTAGGTCTTGCGTAAAACATGTTAGCCGAAAACCCTAGTTGAACCGAACATGTATACATGAGGTTTAGACATGTAATAAATAAGTAATGGTTACGTGAATATAAACCCTAGTTTAATATGTAAAGCGTGTAAAGTATACTAAACCCTAATAACTTATGGTCACATGAAATCATAAAAAGTGCATGATAAAGTGTAAAAGTAAAGAAAGTTATTGATTTCGTATTAGGTTAAGTAGCGAGTCAATAAGACGTAACATGTAAAGTAAATGCATATTAATGAGTATTAAAGAATAAGAAAACCCTAGAATATAAATGAGAGTCGATTAGGGTTTGAGCTAAATATAGTAATACGTTATTTCATGTGTGAGTTATAACTATAAGCTATTTTCACATTTAAACATAGACGTTAATAAATGATATAACGAACCCTAATCTACAACATTAATTATAAAATACTTAAGTCTCATTTAATAAAACCCTAAAGTATGAAGATCATTAAGTATGAATACCAAATATTAAAAGATCATTTTGACAATTATGGAATCATAAATAACGTGGACGACCGTTAATGTCTATAGGTTCTGAGAAGCGGGAGTAATCCTTTGCCTTTCGTCTTTCTGCTTTTTGATCTTTTGCGTTGGAATAAGGTACAGATATTCTGACCTTTTTAGTAAAGGTTTCTTTTTACGTTTTCTTTCGTATTAGGTTTTTCCTAAGCCTTTGCTATGAATCCCAAATCTGATTTGTTTGAGCTATTGCTTATCTGAACTCTGATTTTTGAATTATGAAACATCTGATTTTGAACTATCTGATATGAAAACTGTGATTTTGGAAATATGAATGATTTTTTGATAAAATATGATCTGTGTCAGTTATGGCATTCTGATTTGACCTAAGATAGTTTGACACCCGAGCCAAATATTTAACTAGTCATGGGGGTTCCATGTCCGTATCAGTGATGCACCTCTGATATGACTCTAGGGCAGTAGAGTGATGTTCTGCCACGTCTCTGGATGGTGAAGCATATTTGTGAATATGTAGGAAGGGGCGTATGGATGCATCCTAGATCTGTTATATGTTATATGTTATATGTTATCTGTTATCTGATGATTGATGCTGCGTGCATGCACGTCCTTCATAACTCTGGTAGGTCTCCCCTACAAATGTTGCCTTATGTGAATATGAATATGATCTGATATATGTTTCTGGGCTCGTGGTAGTTGACTATAAACTTTATTTCTGAAAATTATGATTTATGCTTTGAAAATGATTAAGATTTTGCTATCGCTCATTCACTTTATTTCATATCCGTTATCGTTTAGTATTCGCTTTTGCTTTCATATCTGTTCACTGGGCTTTTGAAGCTCAGCCGCACTTTTCTTTTCTTCCGCGGCAGGTATCTAAGCATTGGAAGCTGGGTTGCTTTGGGATGAGTGCTTGAGTGGACTTACCTTAGAGATTTTAGCTTTGTTTCTTATGATGCCATTTTAGACTTATTTATTTCGGATATTATGTTGAGTTTATTACGTTTCCGCTGGGACCTATGTATTTGAAGTCATTTGACTTGGATTATTTCGGCATTTATGTTAAGACTTCTTTTGGTTATGTATGTTTTGCTTTGATATGACACCATTACTTGTGATTCCTTTACCCTTGGCGGGTCGGGGCGTTACAAAAGGTATAAAAACAGATAAAACGTAATAAAAGCGGACGAAAACGGATAAAACCCGTATGAAAATGGATGAAAACGTATAAAAACGGATAAAAATGTAAGAAAACGTAACTAAAGTCGAAAAACTTTAAATTATAAACAGTCGTTATTATAAAGGATAGACGATCCAACACTCTTTAACCAAAAGGACTGACGTGTAAATTATAACGGAACTCACTTAACAACAGTTAAAAAACGGATCGGTGGTGTTATTCTTTTCCAAATTAGAGACGATCAATGCAACTTTAAAAAATGAGGGACGAAAGTTGCAATTTGGGACAAACCACTACGCATTTTGTATGTGTAAAAGACCAAGATTAATTTTGAATTGCACTGTCATATCCCCATCTTCTATAAAACAGACTCATTTATAACTTAGCAGAATTGCATAGTTTTCACTTCAAGTTATTTTATGAACAATTTCACAAATTCTTATAAAAATTGTTTGGGATAAAGGTAACTAGTTGATTGTGATTGCTGCAATCCATTAATAAAATTTGGGTATGGTATAAAAAAAGTCACCGAAGTAGGGTTGGATCAGTTGGAAAACCCATTGCCTCTCAACCGAGAGGTCAGGGGTTCGATCATCACTCCCTACAAAAGGCCGGAGGTCCTTTCTCTCTACCTTAGGTAGGGGTAAGGCTGTCTACATCTTAACCTCCCCCAAACACCGAAAATGGTATTGGGTATCCATAACCCGTGGAAGACGGTATTGGGAGTTTAAAAAAGTCACCGATGTTATGATTATATTAGACATCATCGACAAACATTTCTAGAACAACATGTAACTGCATAGAGTCTGTAGTCGAAATTATCATTTAATGGGACACAGTGATTATTCGTCATTTCATTTAAGTTGGCAATAAGCAAAATTGGAAACCTTGACCAACGTGAAAATGATGAAACTCGGGTTACTATAGGTGTAGCACCGAAACGGGAACGACAAAGGGATACAGGGACGATACGGGAACGGGAAACGGCAAAAATCAAAAATTCAAGATACGGGAACGGCATAGATACGGCAATAAAAAATATAAAAATATTAAAAATATATTAAAGAAAATCCAAAATAGATATATGTTGATGTAAATTGTAAACTCAAAAAATACTACATCTTCCAAAATTAATTAATTATCAATAATCAAATCATTTTAAATTGAAACCGAGATGTAAGTAACATCCACCTACTCATCCCAAAATAAAAATTTATTTTGTGACAATCTTAAAACAACAATGTAAACACATGAGATGTAAAAGGACTAGTAATATTTAAATTGAAATTGAGATGTAAGTAACATCAGCTTACTCATCCCTTTATAAACGCCTCAAATGTAAATAAATAAATATCCACACTCAAATGTAAATTACTAGAATGTGAATAACAATTAGATATGCAGCTAAACGCTCGCCTAAATATAGATTTCTTGTCTAGTTTATCCTCGAAAGTGAGATCGCACCTGGCTCAACTGTACATGGGTAGAGACCAGAGAGCACTAACCCGTGCAAAACTCTTTAGGTTGGTATCATTATCACTTGCTATCGAAGGATTACTCTAAGGAACTATCAGACGGTTTGGACGAAATTGTAAGTTCTAAGACCTTCATATTGCTTTCACTTAAAAAATTAGAAAAACATTGGACCAGTAATCATTACCAAGGCATTGTCTCCCCATCATGCCTCCTCGTTTTCATACAGGGATCAAGTTCAAAAATTATATCAAAACTATTACTAGCCTCATCCAGCACATGCCACGAGCAATATAACAATTTCATTTGCCAGTCCATTAGCAATCAACCACTACGCCTTTTTCATGTATAAAAGACCAAGATTAATTTTGACTTTCACTATCATATCGCCATCTTCTATAAAACAGGCTCATTTATAACTTCTTAGCAGAATTGCGTAGTTTTCACTTCAAGTTATTTTACGAACATTGCAACATCTCACAAATTCTTATAAAAATGGTTTGGGATAAAGGTAACTACTAGTTGATTGTGATTGCTGCAATTCATTGATAAAATTGGGTATGTTATAAAAAAAAGTCACCGATGTTGTCATTATATAAGATATCATTGACAAACATTTCTAGAACAACATGTAACTGCATAAAGTCTATACTCGAAAATTTCATTTCTGTTTGCAATATGAAAAATAAGAGATCTTGACCAACGTGAAAATGATGAAACTCACTTTTTTTCTGGCATTACTAAAAGTATTAACCTTACCACCATAAACTCTAAGAGCCAAAGGCGTGTAAGTAACCCTGAACCGCCCCCTCTGTTGACCTAGACAATGTCCTAGGAAGTGGGTGATGCAGAACTTTCAACCTAAATAAACTTTTATATTGATTATATACACTTGACTAGGCTAGCAAAAATATATGATTTCGAATTACTAGTATGTATCCTAACAACAGATCAAAATTAAGTGTTTTGATCGAAAATGATATAAATAAATTATTAAATCCTAAACCAGTCAACAATCGAATTAACAAGTTGTTTCTACAAAATGAAAAGAGTACCTTATTCTTCGGTCTTTATCCAAATCCGCTCTTTTAAAATGCAAATCAAATTTCGACATCTTCTTTTTTCAATTCAATCAAATTCAAGATCTTAAACCAATTAAGCAAGGAAGGAAGAAAGAAAGGAAGTAGATCGTGTCAATTTTAATTTTACATTTACAACTATCAATCGAGCCAACTCGAAGTAACCCCAAACAAACAAAAACAAAGGGGACTTTTATTTTCTTTTGGGTAAATTATATGGATGGTCCCCTTGATTTCTCACAAATTGCAACTTTCGTCCCTTAGAGTTTAAAACTGCATTGATCTTATAGTTTTTATACGTTTTTTTCCGTTTTTTCTTACGTTTTTATACGTTCTCGTCCTATTTTTGACATTTTCATACGTTTTTGTCTGTTTTATTATGTTTTCGTTCTTTTTATACGTTTTTATCTGTATTCATACGTTTTCTTACATTTTTGTACGTATTCTTACATTTTTGTCCGTTTTTACCGTTTTTATACGTTTTCTGTCATTTTTATATGTTTTCGTCTATTTTTCTTACGTTTGATACGCTTTCGTCCGTTTTTCTTACATTTTTATTAAGAAAACGGATGAAAACATATTAAAACAAATGAAACTGTATAAAAATGGATGAAAATAGATAAAAACGTAAGAAAACATATAAAAATGAATGAAAATGTATAAAAACAGGCGAAAATGGATAAAACGTATAAAACAGATAAAACGTATGAAAACATATAAAAATGGATAATAACGTATGAAAAAGTAAGAAAATTGGTGAAAATGTATAAAAACGGATAAAAACGTATAAAAATAGATAAAACCGGATGAAAACGTATAAAAACAGATAAAACGTATGAAAACGTAATAAAAACGGATAAAACCCGTAAGAAAATGGATGAAAACGTATAAAAACGGATAAAAATGTAAGAAAACGTAACTAAAGTCGAAAAACTTTAAATTATAAACAGTCGTTATTATAAAGGATAGACGATCCAACACTCTTTAACCAAAAGGACTGACGTGTAAATTATAACGGAACTCACTTAACAACAGTTAAAAAAAGGATCGGTGGTGTTATTTTTTTCCAAATTAGGGATGATCAATGCAACTTTAAAAAATGAGGGACGAAAGTTGCAATTTGGGACAAACCACAGGGATTATCCATGTAATTAACTCCTTTGTTTTCCTTTTCTTTACTACTATTTGAACTACCATTCCATTTTACTTACTATTACTACTACAACTTATTGCTAAGAGTTATGTGAAATATGTATATTTACGATGTAAATAGTTAAAGTGTAATTGAAAATGTTTGTAACATTTAAATCACTCATTTTTATCAATTAACTCAATAACTCACACAGACGCTGCGTTTTATAGTAGAGTGTGTGGATGCTTTTTTTTAAAAGTAATTATGTTGTTATTAAATATTAAAAAAGAGTTTACTTATCTTTTATATAACAACATTAATAAAAAGTTGTGTAACATTTTGGTTTTCATAAACACATCACATAACACAATATGGTTCGAATGAGATAGATTTTAGAGAGAGAAAGATGGAAGATGGGAGCCTTTCTAGATAGAGAAATTAACAAAAGAGAAAATGTTAGATTAGAATGAAAGGTCCAACCCTCTACCTTGGGAGGTAGAGGGTATTTATAGTTACATACAATACGTCCTCCTTCGAACTGTGGATCAGGCATACAATGGGTGATGCAGAACTTTCAACCTAAATAAACTTTTATATTGATTATATACACTAGGCTAACAAAATTTATGATTTCGAATTACTAGTATGTATCCTAACAACAGATAAAAATTAAGTGGGATCGAAAATGATATAAATAAATTATTAAATCCTAAACCAGTCAACAATCGAATTAACAAGTTTCTACAAAATGAAAAGAGTACCTGAGCCACGGCTTCAGCTCCGCTTATTCTTCGGTCTTTATCCAAATCCGCTCTTCTAAAATGCGGATCAAATTTCGAAATCTTCTTTTTTCAATTCAATCAAATTCAAGATCTTAAACCAATTAAGCAAGGAAGAAAGAAAGGAAGTAAGTGTCAATTTTAATTTTACATTTACAACTATCACATCGAGCCAACTCACACAAAGGAAGTAACCCCAAACAAACAAAAACAAAGGGGAATTTTATTTTGTTTCGAGTAAATTATATGGATGGTCCCCGTGATTTCTCACAAATTGCAACTTTTGTCCCTTATAGTTTAAAACTGCATTGATCTTATGGTTTTTATACGTTTTCGTCTGTTTTTTATTACGTTTTTATACGTTCTCGACTTCTCGTCCGTTTTTATATGTTTTCTCACGTTTTTATACGTTTTCGTCCGTTTTTATATGTTTTCTTACGTTTTTATACGTTTGCATACGTTTTTATATGTTTTCATCCGTTTTTATACGTTTTCTTACGTTTTTATACGTTTGCATACATTTTTATACGTTTTCCGCCCGTTTTCATATGTTTTATCCATTTTTATACATTTTCATACGTTTTTATCTTGACATTTCATACGTTTTTGTCTGTTTTATTATGTTTTCATTCTTTTTATACGTTTTTATCCGTATTCATACGTTTGTGTACGTTTTTATATATTTTCTTACGTTTTCGTCCATTTTTATACGTATTCTTACATTTTTGTCCGTTTTTGACCATATTTATACGTTTTCATTCATTTTTATATGTTTTCGTTTGTTTTTCTTACGATTTATACGCTTTCGTCTGTTTTCTTATATTTTTATGAAGAAAAAGGACGAAAACATATAAAAACAAATGAAAATGTATAAAAATGGACAGAAATGGATAAAAACGTAAGAAAACATATAGAAATGAATGAAAATGTATAAAAATAGGCGAAAATGGATAAAAACCCACGAAAACATATAAAACAGATAAAAACGTATAAAACCAGATAAAAAAGTATGAAAACATATAAAAATGTATAAAAACGGACAAAAACGTATATAAACGTAAGAAAACGAGCAAAAATAGATAAAAACGTATGAAAACGGATAAAAACATGAGAAAACGTACAAAAACGAACGAAAACGTACAAAAACGTATGAAAATGTACGAAACGTATAAAACAGATAAAAACGTATGGAAATGTATAAAAACGAATGAAAACGCATAAAAACGGATTAAAACGCAAGAAAACGGACAAAAACGTATAAAAACAGATAAAACGTATGAAAACGTATAAAACGGATAATAACGTATGAAAACGTAAGAAAACGGGTGAAAACGTATAAAAACGGATAAAAACGTATAAAAACAGATAAAACCGGATGAAAACGTATAAAAACGGATAAAACGTATGAAAACGTAATAAAAACATATGAAAACGTATAAAAGCGGACGAAAACGGATAAAACCCGTAAGAAAATGGATGAAAACGTATAAAAGCGGAACTCACTTAACAACAGTTAAAAAAAGGATCGGTGGTGTTATTCTCTTCCAAATTAGGGACGATCAATGCAACTTTAAAAAATGAGGGACGAAAGTTGCAATTTGAGACAAACCACAGGGACTATCAATGTAATTTACTCTTTTGTTTTCCTTTTCTTTACTACTATTTGAACTACCATTCCTTTTGTTGGAATCACTCCTAACTTGTATTTCAAGTGTTAGTCATTAATATGTAATAGGTTGCTTAATTAGGCTTTTATGTTAGTAATTATTGCTAGGCTCATGTAGAAAGCCCATGAGCCTATGCAAAAGCCCAATAAGGAAAGGAAGGGACTAGATGTGTTGCCCTAGCTCCCTTCTCCTATAAATAGCTTGTAAACCTTCATTTGAGGGTTGGTTGTTCACTTAATACATTTTCCTACGCATAACTCTTCTAAATCCATACGTGTGTGTATTGTGTGTTCATCCGATCACCCTCATCTCTATTTCTTATATATTGATCCTTATATTAACTTATGGTGACCTAACAGTGGTATCATACGCCATCTAATTGGGTGAAATATGTATATATACAATGTAAAATAATTAAAGTGTAATTGAAAATGTTTGTAACATTTAAGATGACAATAATATCATCCCAATTTCAGTTTAACAAATTTGGAATCAAATATGAATCGGAATTAAGAACGAGATTAAGATGAATCCGCAAACTATGAAAATATATAAATACTTAGTTGGTTAAAACAAAAACACAAAACAAATAAAATACTACAAGTATGTTAAACCCATTTTTGTTAGAAACTTGTTCAACAATTTTTAAATCACTCATTTTTATCAATCAACTCAATAACTCACACAGACGGTGAGTTTTATAGTAGAGTGCGTGGATGCTTTTTTTGAAGGAATTATGTTGTTATTAAATATTAAATTAAAAGTTTACTTTTCTTTTATATAACAAAATTAATAAAAGTTGTCATGCATTATAATTCAAAAAGTTATTAAATAGTTAAAAGCACCGAAAATATAACACCACTAAATGACGTTAAAAATGGAGATTGTGCAAAGCAACAAGTTGACTTCGGAATATTGGGTATAAAGTTTACTTCAAAATATATGTCATAAATGAGATTGTGAAAAACAGTTGAATACCCTATGCTTTAATTATATTGTACATAATGCATTCAAAACTTGTATTTTAGATATATATATATATATATATATATATATATATATATAGAGTTAGGATCAAATAAGAAGAAAAGTTAAAATGAGAAGGATAAGAAGAAACCACAACCACACATTTCAGATGCACCTATTAAAATAGATGCATCTCCCCTTGAAAATCTCTCCCTTATTTGAAATGTGTGGCTAGAAATTCTTCTTATTCTTCTTATTTTAGTTTTTCTTCTTACCGGATCCCTTCCCTATATATATATATATATATATATATATATATATATATATATATATATATATATATATATATATATATATAGAATCTAGATCAAATAAGATCAAGCTTAAAGTTGTTAAAATGAGATCGAACTAAAATTTAACAAGCGACGCTCTCCTTACAAGAAAAATAAATTTTCTATTAACTACAACTAAAATTGTTAAAGTTTTGATAGATTTCTTTTTAAAATTTACGAAACCTAGGTGATACACTTTGATTAGAAGTATAATGTGTATCAGGTTTTTGTATGTGTATCAGACTTTGGAATATTTATTAGTATAATATGTATCAGGTGTATCACTAATCTAAACTCATGTATCATTTGGTTATTGGTTGCTAAATTGTTAATTTGTATTAAAATATCATTTTTATGTGTATTATTGCTAAAATTGTTATTTATAAATGTTTTATTGGTTTTTTAGACTTGATCTTATTTTTACAACTTTAAGCTTGATCTCACGTTAACCCTCCCCTATATATATATATATATATATATATATATATATATATATATATATATATATATATATATATATATATATATATATATATATAGTGTTATATTCTATGCAGTACCTATTTTAGATGCAATACTTTACAGTACCATTATTGACCAATCAGAACCATTAGATAATTAAATCAATGGATGAGATGACTTGTGCCATTAGTGTAATTATGTATAACTAAAAGGAATGTAAAGTAATTTATTTTAAGTGAGTTAGGGGCATTAAAGGAATTTCAAATTTTTATTTTTAAAAAACTGTCACACAATTTTAGTATCCAGTCATTTAATTCGATGCATTCTTTTTCTCTCTCACACATCTCCCCTCTAACCCTAATTAATCTCTCTAGCCACCACCAAATCTCAGTAGAAAAATAAAAATAAAAAAGGACGAGATCTAGATGATTGTTATGCACTAAATTGGTGTTCGAATGAGTTTTAGTTTTAGATGGATATGCATCATGTTTGGATGATTTTTGATTGTATGAATGAACCAATGGTGAGTCATCCTTTTGCATTTTTTTTAGTTACTGATATGTGTAAAATAAATTCTATGAATTGATTTTATTAGTTTTAAATTCAAAGCATGGTTTTGGATCTTATCTACTATAACGTTTTCAATTATCAATTTTATAATTTGTCTATTAATCACTTTTTTTAATACTGGTGTGGTTCAAAACATTTAATGTACTTATTTGTCTTTCATAATCTTGTAGTAGATATCTAACCAGGTAGGTTTTTTGTTTTTTGTTTTTTTTTTAATAAATTCTTTTTGATCGAGATCATTTCTTGTTCCTTATTTGTTAAGTTTATGTTTCATTGTTATTTTTTCTGATTCGTTTATGGTTCGTTATTTGAAATCAGTTTGTGGCAAGTTATATCTTTTTGTCCAAACTGAAAAATGGTTTGTATTGAACTTGCTTTTGCAGTTTCATTTTAATTATTTTTTACTTTCGTTTTAATTTAGACTTTTTTTGATTAACTATGTGTGAAAGTGGATTGTGATTATTTGTTTAATTCAGTTCAATTTTTCAATATGTGGAAGACAACCTTACGGTTCAATATGTGCACAGGTAAATAAGTATAGTTCTGTTCTGACAAGGGTGCATACATGTTTTGTGGTAAGTATAAAATCAATAAAAGTTGTATGCATATATGTTTTAGTTTGTGCTTGTATGTTTAGATTGGTATATGCACATTTTAGTTGTTCTTAATAAAAATATTAATAAATGTTTATAATTTCAGGTGGTATTGAACATGTTTTTATAAAGATGAGGAGCAATACAAATATAAAGAGCGCACACGCTTTTTCAACAAGTACATCAATTTTAATGAATTTTGGGACCAATCTTCATGATGAGAGGCGCAACGTGCACATATGTTCTAGGAAGGGTACTCATATGTTCTAATGAATTTGATGAGAAAATGAAGCGTGCATATATGTTCGTGGAAGAGTGCACACATGTTCTTAGAAGAGTGCACACATGTTTTTGGTTGACGTGTAAATATATAATTAACAAGATACATTTGTATTTAAATTATATTTCATTTGATATCAATTTTTGTGTTTGCTATTTATATTTTTGGTTTGTTATAAATTTAGATGTTACATGTATATGTCTATGTTTATGGTTTTTTGTTCTAATTTTGAAGATTAAAAAATGTACACTAAAAACATATGTGCAATTATCATTTTAAACAAAACAAGTTTGATGTATAAACAATTGTACACTAGAAACATATATAAATTTACAATATTAAAAAAAAAAAAACACATATGCACTTCATTTTCCTGTATACATGTATACAAAAAAAAATTAAAAAAAAATAATTCCGAAAATTAAGGGAATTTAAAAACGTTTTTTTATTAAAAAAAATTAAAAAAGAAACTAAAAATATGTTTGACTATTATGCCCTTTTCAATTAAATACAGTAAAAATGTTTATTAATACTAAATTCCTATTGGTCTAAATGAGTACTGTAAAGTACTGCATATAATAAGGGTACTGCATAGAACGCGCCCCTATATAGTGTTATAGTGTATCTTTATTTTGAGAACTCTCTTAAGTGCGAGAACTGCGAGAACCCATTTTACACCGTTAGATGAGTTGATCGATGGCTATAATTAATTGTGTCATTAATGTAATTAATTTAAAGAATTGGCCATGATTAGAAAAGCTGAAAGGGTAAATTAGTCATTTGGAATTCATCCCTAAAAAATTGCCACTAACCATTTAATCTCACTTTTAAACCACTTCTCTACTCTGTAACCTAAATAACCGCCACCCCCAAAAACCTATAGGCCGCCTCTTTCTCCAATACCATTATCCGGCCAGGAAAAAGAAGATAAATATGAATGCCCATAATTTTTTTGTTGATCCTTTCTTTCTATGTTGTTCTCAAGATTCGATTCTCATAAATGAAAGTGAAAATCAGATATTGTCTATTGTCTTTCTCGGGACGATCTACAGATGAATACAAGTATACAACAAAAAAAAACACTTCGTCACAAATCATCTACGATGTCATTTAAGGTTTGGTTTTTGAATTAATGTCTTTGTTTAAATTTGGTTTTTGGTTTCTGGAATTTGCATTAATTTTTGGTTTTTGGTTTTTGGCTTTGTTTAAATTTTTGAATTCAAGGCTTTGTTTAAATCATCTACGATATCACCTCGTCACAAATGAATTTTTGAATTTTGAATTTGGTTTTTGGGTTCAGGAATTTGCATTAATTGAAAGAAGATTAATTTGTTTTGTTTAATCAATTTAATTATAATTGAGGATAGAAGAAAATATAAATTATATATACCCCTTGATATCATTTGGGTGCCGACGGTGTAAAGTTAAAAAAATAAAAAATAAAAAAAAATAATCTTATGGAAAATTTATTCGTGATGGAAAATTCAATGGTTTCTACATGAGTCTGATGTTTGATTGGGTTTGCCATAGATAGTGGATGGTGACGTATTTTTGTTTTTTGGGTTCGTCATTTGAATGTGTATATAACCATGCTAATTTATTTGATAGATTTTCTAGTTGTGTTTCTGGTTTGTGGAGTCTTTAGTTAACATATATCATGTATGTGTTTGATATTGAATTAAGAATTCTAACTTGAAATGAGATACGTACTAATTTTTTAAGAGTGGTATAAAAAATAATAGTAGACGAGGTTGTGGCCTTGAGAATATATGGTTCGAAAGAGTGCTTATGTGTTTTTCGGCTTGTAAGAAATCAATAAAAGTGACGTGCATATATGTTTTTCGGCTTGTAAGAAATCAATAAAACATGTATGTTCAAAACATGTAGTTTTAAAACAGGGTTGTTTTATAAAATGATTGTTTATAAACGAAATGCTTAAAACATGCATGTTTTAATAATATTATTGTTGCTAACTTTTGTACTTTTCTTTGTATCAGGTGTAATTACAAGAATGTTCACGGCTATGAGCGTGCATGTATGTCCGGCTTTTGAAAAAAATGTTGACGGCTACGCGTGCATATATGTTCAACTTCTAAAAATGATGATAACAATGAGTGTGCACATATGTAAATTTTGTGTTAAATATTTATTAGTGCTCACGTGTATAGATCGATTAGATTCATGTATTTATGCTTCTTAGAAATTTGTATTTACTTGTATATCAATCGATATTGGATTTTGTATTTAACATGTATGTTCTTGGTTTCATATAAACTTACTTATCTAGAAAACATGTATGCACTTCACTATGAAAAACATGTATGTCGAAAAAACTATTTCAAAAATCAAAATAATAAAATTAATTCATAAAAACAGATATGCACTAAATCAGTTTTAAAACATGCATGTTCAGAAAAATAAATAAATAAATAAATAAAGCAAAAGAAAAAAAAAAAACAAAAATTGAATGTTTTTAAAAAATAGGATTTATTTATTTAAAAAAATAAAAAATAATATAAATTTGACTTTTACTATTATACCCTTTTGGATTAAATAAAAAGGTTTAATAATTCAAAAATGCTATGTTGCATTGATATATTGCACAATATGCATTACTAGGAGTACATAAAGGGTTCTCGCAGTTCTCGCACTTAACAGGGTTCTCAAAATAAAGGTCCCCTAGTGTTATATATATATATATATATATATATATATATATATATATATATATATATATATATATATATATATATATATATATATATATATATATATATATATATATGATATTTTGATGTTTAGATTGGATATATATGGAATTATCCCTTAAATTAGATAATGGTAATTGAGATTAACGGTATATTAGAAATCAAACTTTTCTTATTTTGAAAATTTTTAGCACACTTATACATTCTTTATATGTAGTATAAATGGGTTAGCTATTAAACTGCCTATATTAGTACTCATCGTTACGTGTGGTTGTGTCCACAACCACTACACCCATATACCATAACGCATGCTCTCTCAATTTTGGAGATTATTTTTGTAAGGTGTAGATAATGATTGTGTTTATTGATTAACTAATGACACATACAATGTACATATATATAACACTACAATGAATGATCTAGAATCGGGCTAGAGCCCGTTACATAATGATATACGAATATGGGCTAACACTCCCCCGCAGTCGCAGCGGGAGGACACCGGACGCTGAGACTGGAGCGAAACTCCTCAAATAGAGCTGACGGCAACCCTTTCGTGAATATATCTGCATACTGATAGCGTGAAGGAACATGAAGCACCCGAACCTGACCAGTAGCAACCAAGTCTCGAACAAAGTGAATATCGATCTCAATGTGCTTCGTACGTTGATGATGAACTGGATTACAGGATAAGTAGACAACACTAACATTATCACAGTAGACAAGCGTAGCGGAAGAAAAAGGTGTGTGTAGCTCACGCAGTAAATTCCGTAACCAACAAGTCTCAGCAACAACATTGGCAACCCCACGGTACTATGCTTCTGCACTAGAACGTGACAGCGTTGGTTGACGCTTAGAGGACCATGAGAGTAAGTTGTTGCCAAGAAATACACAATATCCAGAAGTCGATCTCCTAGTGGTAGGACAACCAGCCCAATCCACATCTGAATAAGCAACCAAGGATGCAAACAACTGTAACCCATAGTCTAAGGTACCCCGAACATACCGCAAAATCCGTTTGAGAACCGAGAAATGAGGCTCTCGAGGGCCATACATATGAAGGAAAACTTGCTGAACTGCATAAGATATATATGGGCGAGTAAAGGTGAGATACTGAAGAGAACCTGCAAGACTCCGATATAAAGTAGGATCAGATACTGGATCACCATCATCCCCAAGTTTAGACTTAGTGTCAATAGGAGTCCGACTGGGATTACAATGAACCATATGTGCTTTCTCCAAAACCTCAATAGCATACTTTTTCTGAGATAAAAACAACCCTGAAGAATCACGTGTAACCGAGATACCCAAAAAATAATTAAGTGGACCAAGATTTGTCATAGCAAACTCCTGATGTAAGGATCCAATAATCCGCTGCAACAAACTCTCAGAGGAAGCAGTGAGAACAATATCATCAACATATAGTAACAGGTAAGCAGTATCCATCTCCTGTTTATATATAAATAAAGATGAGTCACAACGACTATAAGAAAACCCAACCCGAGTGATATAAGATGCAAATCGCTGAAACCAAGCTCTGGGGGCCTGCTTGAGCCCATACAGAGACCGCTGCAATAAACATACATAATCAGGATACACAGAGTCCCGAAACCCCGGCATGATGATGCATATACACTCTCTCAGATAAATCACCATCTAAGAAAGCATTCTTGACATCAGCTGATGAATCGGCCAATGGCGAGAAGTAGCTAAACTCAGAACAGTCCGAATAGTACCCGGTTTAACCACTGGACTAAATGTCTCATCCACATCAACTGTAACGCCCCGACCCACCAAGGGTAAAGGAATCACAAGTAATGGTGTCATATCAAAGCAAAACATACATAACCAAAAGAAGTCTTAACATAAATGCGGAAATAATCCAAGTCAAATGACTTCAAATACATAGGTCCCAGCGGAAACGTAATAAACTCAACATAATATCCGAAATAAATAAGTCTAAAATGGCATCATAAGAAACAAAGCTAAAATCTCTAAGGTAAGTCCACTCAAGCACTCATCCCAAAGCAACCCAGCTTCCAATGCTTAGATACCTGCCGCGGAAGAAAAGAAAAGTGCGGCTGAGCTTCAAAAGCCCAGTGAACAGATATGAAAGCAAAAGCGAATACTAAACGATAACGGATATGAAATAAAGTGAATGAGCGATAGCAAAATCTTAATCATTTTCAAAACATAAATCATAATTTTCAGAAATAAAGTTTATAGTCAACTACCACGAGCCCAGAAACATATATCAGATCATATTCATATTCACATAAGGCAACATTTGTAGGGGAGACCTACCAGAGTTATGAAGGACGTGCATGCACGCAGCATCAATCATCAAATAACAGATAACATATAACATATAACATATAACAGATCTAGGATGCATCCATACGCCCCTTCCTACATATTCACAAATATGCTTCACCATCCAGAGACGTGGCAGAACATCACTCTACTGCCCTAGAGTCATATCAGAGGTGCATCATTGATACGGACATGGAACCCCCATGACTAGTTAAATATTTGGCTCGGGTGTCAAACTATCTTAGGTCAAATCAGAATGCCATAACTGACACAGATCATATTTTATCAGAAAATCATTCATATTTCCAAAATCACAGTTTTCATATCAGATAGATCAAAATCAGATGTTTCATAATTCAAAAATCAGAGTTCAGATAAGCAATAGCTCAAACAAATCAGATTTGGGATTCATAGCAAAGGCTTAGGAAAAACCTAATACGAAAGAAAATGTAAAAAGAAACCTTTACTAAAAAGGTCAGAATATCTGTACCTTATTCCAACGCAAAAGATCAAAAAGCAGAAAGACGAAAGGCAAATGATTACTCCCGCTTCTCAGAACCTATAGACATTAACGGTCGTCCACGTTATTTATGATTCCATAATTGTCAAAATGATCTTTTAATATTTGGTATTCATACTTAATGATCTTCATACTTTAGGGTTTTATTAAACGAGACTTAAGTATTTTATAATTAATGTTGTAGATTAGGGTTCGTTATATCATTTCTTAACGTCTATGTTTAAATGTGAAAATAGCTTATAGTTATAACTCACACATGAAATAACGTATTACTATATTTAGCTCAAACCCTAATCGACTCTCATTTATATTCTAGGGTTTTCTTATTCTTTAATACTCATTAATATGCATTTACTTTACATGTTACGTCTTATTGACTCGCTACTTAACCTAATACGAAATCAATAACTTTCTTTACTTTTACACTTTATCATGCACTTTTTATGATTTCATGTGACCATAAGTTATTAGGGTTTAGTATACTTTATACGCTTTACATATTAAACTAGGGTTTATATTCACGTAACCATTACTTATTTATTACACGTCTAAACCTCATGTATACATGTTCGGTTCAACTAGGGTTTTCGGCTAACATGTTTTACGCAAGACCTAGTTCATCTAAACATGTTACAAAACCAAGTTATAATGTTTTACACCCTATTCGAAAGTCATGCATGCCTCGGTCCAAACTCATGCATGTTTCGGCCTAGCTTAACTCAACATATACATGACCCGATTCAATAACACTTATCACGTTACATGTTCCTTATTAGTTACAAGTTAAATTGATTAGGGTTTCCTTGTTTTCGGTTTACATCTCTCGGCCACAAACAAAAAGAACAAAACGAAACGAAACAAAATATATCTTGACATATACATGCAAGGTACGTTAAAGGAAGATGAATAAACGTTATACCTTAGCTTGGTTGAGCAAAAATTCGACTCCTATGGGTACTAGTATTCGGCCGAGCAAGAAAGAAAGAAAAGAAGAGGCAAAGCAAACTAGGGTTTCAATTTAATGATTATGTGATGTATTTATAGTTAACATTTAGTTTAGGTTTAGGACATAAGTTGGGTTTGGGTTGGCTTGGGTCCAACCGGTCACACAAACAAACACAAAATGGGCTTCGGCCCTTGGCTCTCACGACACAAACAAACGCCCTCTTGGCTTCTCTTGGTCCTCGGCTTGGCGCAAAAACAAAACAAAAGAAACGAGCCCATACCAACAAACTAACGGCCCAACTTCATTAGCAAATCGTTTAAATCCTTGTCGTACCAAAGTCGTTCACAAAAT
This sequence comes from Chrysanthemum seticuspe, assembly GCA_019973895.1. Lineage (NCBI taxonomy): Eukaryota > Viridiplantae > Streptophyta > Magnoliopsida > Asterales > Asteraceae > Chrysanthemum > Chrysanthemum seticuspe. The sequence continues at coordinate 12,619,196 of BPTQ01000002.1, read as the reverse complement.
TATATTCGTTAAGTTTTATTTATTAGGTTTTTAATTTCGTAATTTATTATAAGCGTATTTTACGTATTTTATTATTCTTGGTTCCAAGGGTATTTTCGTCTTTATATAGGTTTTAGATTTTTCGGGTTTTACACCTTTTCATCCGGTTTTATCTGTTTTTATACGTTTTGATCCGTTTTATACATTTTCACCAATTTTCTTACATTTTCATACGTTTTTATCCGTTTTTATTCGTTTCCTTACGTTTTTATCTGTTTTTATACGTTTCGTACATATTCATATATTTTTGTACGTTTTCTTACGTTTTTATACGTTTTTGTTCATTTTTGTACGTTTTTATCCGTTTTTCATACGTTTTATCCGTTTTTTATCGTTTTCTTATGTTTATATACGTTTTTGTCCGTTTTTATATGTTTTTATACGTTTTTATCTGGTTTTATACGTTTTTATCTGTTTTATACGTTTTATACATTTTCGCCTGTTTTTATACATTTTCATTCATTTTTATATGTTTTTTTATATTTTTATCTATTTTCATCCATTTTTATACAGTTTTATTTGTTTTTATATGTTTTCATCCGTTTTCTTAATAAAAATGTAAGAATACGTATAAAAGCGGAAAAAAATGTAAGAAAACGTATGAATACGGATAAAAACGTATAAAAAGAACGCAAAAAAAAAAAAAAGACAAAAACGTATGAAAATGTCAAGATAAAAATGTATGAAAACGGGAGAAAACGTATAAAACAGATAAAAACGTAAGAAAACATATAAAAAAGGACGAGAACGTATAAAAACGTAAGAAAAAACAGACAAAAACGTATAAAAACCATTACATCAATGCAATTTTAAACTATAAGGGACGAAAATTGCAATTAGTGAGAAATCACGGGGACCATCCATATAATTTACTCAAAACGAAATAAAATTCCCCTTTGTTTTTGTTTGTTTGGGGTTATCCTTGCTTAATTGGTTTAAGATCTTGAATTTGATTGAATTGAAAAAAGAAGATCGAAATTTGATTTGCATTTTGAAAGAGCGGATGTGGATAAAGACCGAAGAATAAGCGGAGCTGAAGTCGTGGCTTAATTAGGTACTCTTTTCATTTTGTAGAAACTTCTTGTTAATTCGATTGTTGATTGGTTTAGGATTTAATAATTTATTTATATCATTTTCGATCAAAACACTTAATTTTTATCTGTTGTTAGGATACATACTAGTAATTCGAAATCATAAATTTTTGTTAGCCTAGTGTATATAATCAATATAAAAGTTTATTTAGGTTGAAAGTTCTGCATCACCCACTTCCTAGGACATTGTCTAGTTCAAGAGAGGGGGGGTTCAGGGTTACTTACACGCCTTTGGCTCTTATAGTTTATGGTGTTCAGGTTAATACTTTTAGTAATCCCAGAAAAAGTGAGTTTCATCATTTTCACGTTGGTCAAGATTTCCAATTTTGCATATTGCAAACGGAAATGAAATGAAATGAAATTTTCGAGTACAGACTTTATGCAGTTTCATGTTATTCTAGAAATGTTTGTCAATGATATCGGTGACTTTTTTTTTATAACATACCCAATTTTATCAATGAATTGCAGCAATCACAATCAACTAGTAGTTACCTTTATCCCAAACCATTTTTATAAGAATTTGTGAGATGTTGCAATGTTCGTAAAATAACTTGAAGTGAAAACTACGCAATTCTGCTAACAAGTTATAAATGAGCCTGTTTTATAGAAGATGACGATATGATAGTGAAAGTCAAAATTAATCTTGGTCTTTTATACATACAAAAGGCGTAGTGGTTGATTGCTAATGGACTGGCAAATGAAATTGTTATATTGCTCGTGGCATGTGCTGGATGAGGCTAGTAATAGTTTTGATATAATTGTTGAACTTGATCCCTGTATGAAAACGAGGAGGCATGATGGGGAGACAATGCCTTGGTAATGATTACTGGTCCAATGATTTTTTTAATTTTTTAAGTGAAAGCAATATAAAGGTCTTAGAACTTACAATTTCGTCCACACCGTCTGATAGTTCCTTAGAGTAATCCTTCGATAGCAAGTGATAATGATACCAACCTAAAGAGTTTTGCACGGGTTAGTGCTCTCTGGTCTCTACCCATGTACAGTTGAGCCACGTGTGATCTCACTTTCGAGGTTAAACTAGACAAGAAATCTATATTTAGGCGAGCGTTTAGTGTATCTAATTGTTATTCACATTCTAGTAATTTACATTTGATTGTGGATATTTATTTATTTATTTTTGCGTCATGTAAGAAGGGTTAACAGGCTTGGCCGCTCTCCTATAATATTATGAATAACAAATGTGTTAAATATGATTACTAGTTCGATGATTTTGGGAGGTTGTAAGATGTGAATATGCTTGAGCCACTTTTGACTTGTTTGACCCATTCGACTTGGAGATAATGCAACCCTAGTCTACCCTATGTTAAATAGATGAGTCAAAACTGTTACATCTAGACTGAATACAAAATAACGCCGCTTACTATGTATACAAAATTACTGTGTTAGATAGATGTGAATAGTCTCTCATTCTTCTTGTATGTCTTTGATCTCTGATTGAATCCTATCTATGTTTACAAATTACAATCCTAAGAAGATTATAGGACTATACTTTGACAAAAATGAACAATTTAACCATGCATCTGGGTCATGTTTCTTATGATAATATATATTATTTAATTGCAGATATGGCAGCACGCTGATCAGAACCACATTGGCTTCCTTGGCCGTCAGGAATTCTATAATGCTCTTAAACTTGTAACTGTTGCACAAAGTAAACGAGAACTAACACCAGATATATTAAAGGCGACATTATATGGACCTGCTTCATCTAGAATCCCTGCTCCCCAGATTAATCTTGCAGCTCTGCCTCCAGCTCAACTAAATGCATTGGGACCACGTCCTCCTACACAGCAGCCCGGGGTTGTTACTTCAATGCAAACTCAAAATTCGGCATAAGATCACAGGGGCCTCCTAATTCAATGGCTCCTCCTTCAGTTGCTCCACCTTCTGGACAGTATTTTATACTTCAAGGAAATCAGTCAACGAGGCTGCCACCTCAGAGCGGGCCTATCCCATCATAGGGTGTTGGTGGTCATAGTTTTCTGGCAGGTGGTGGTCTGGCCGGTCCTGGTCTATCAAACTCGAATGTCTCAGGTTATTGGCTTGGGGGCAGAGGTGTTGGGGCTACTGTACCAAAACCCCAAGAGCCACTATCATCCTCATCTTTCACAGCTCCTAGACCATCTGTTGGAGAAGCTGGAATTGCTTCTGCCCCTATGTTTGGTGGTGATTTGATTTCTGCTTCCCAATCTATATCCAAACCGTTTCTTCTGCAATTGCTCCTGTAACTTCTGAGCCCCAGACTCCAGCCAAGATAGACCCACTTGGTACATTGAATGCTCTAACAAGGCAACCCACAGGTCCTCCAGTACAGTCAGCGGGGCCATCTCTACCAAGACCAAATTAACAGGCCGCGTCTCAAAATGCTAAATTTGGATATCAGGAAGAGAGAACACAAGTCCCAAATACAGAAAGAACACAAGTTCCCAACGCATCGCTACCTAAGTGGCTAAAAATGACGTGGGCTGGTGTTAAAAAGTATATGAAAGTGTTCATGGAAGTTGACTGTGAAAGAGATGGGAAAATCACTGGTGATCAGGCTCGTAGCTTATTTTTAAGTTGGAGACTACCAAGAGGTAATACTCTTAGCTTAATTTATTAGATCATTAATGCCTTATTCAACTCTTTCTTGTAAAATGATTTATTTAATCTCTAGTGAAATGTCTTTCCCTAATAGATTTCTTATAAACACGACAAGCCATAATGTTCTTATTATTCTTCGACAGAAATTCTGAAACAGGTGTGGGACTTGTCTGATCAAGATAATGACAGCATGCTTTCCGCGAGAGAGTTTTGTATTGCTCTCTATCTGATGGAGCGGTACAGAGAAGGCCAGAATCTTCCACCAACACTATCTAGTAATGTCTTGCTTGATGAAACTCTGCTGTCTCTCACGGGCCCACTCAATCCTTCTTACAGACCTCCTGGTTGCGGAGCTAATCCTGGTATACCTCTATACATCATGTAGACATATATTTAGAGTTGCAAAATGGGGGGTCAATGTCAAATCGGGTTGGGTTGAAACATGTTAATTGCAAGGGTCGAAACACGTCAGGTTGAGTTGTCGGGTTGACGCACAAGCATTTTCATAAATATGCTGGTTGGTGGTATTTCAAGATTCTGTTTTGATATTAGTAATAGGGTTCACCGTATAAATTGGTAAACAAAGATTAGGTAACTATGGTTTTACGCCACAGAAATAAGTTTTAAAGTTTTGATAAAAAGCCTTCAAAACTTCTAATTTGTGATAAAACCTTCAAACTTCCAATTTTTTTCATAAAACACTTTAACTTCTGAAAAATCTCATGCACATCAGCTCAGTAATGGTGATCAAAATACTTCTCGTTCAGTTGCTCTAGAGACGACTGAAGCAGAAAAAGTGGTAAAGTTTTAATTGTTCCTGATAACTTTGGAATTGAATTACGCATATACTGTCAATTTAAGCCTTGAACTTCTGAATTTTTATGACGTATGAACAGAAGATGCCTTATCTGCGTTATAATAGGTGCCTTATTTTGGATATAAATCAGTTAATTTCATGTCAACAGATTGACATGATTGTATCATGTTAAATCAGGATAACAATACCTAATGAATGCCTAATACAGCCATGACATATATTTCTAACAGTTCATTTTATGGGGGAGGGGACGAGGGGTGGTAGTGGGATCACGAAGTTGATGGACTAATGCAGTCATAGCTCTTTTTCTTCCTTCAGTTCTATTGATTAGCTTTGACAAATCGTCAACGGTGTTTACAAGGATTCTATTCTTAGTTTTTAGGGTATTTGTGCGCTGATTGAATTTGATTTAGTTGAACCATTCCCTTAAAGATTTTATCCATGCAGACCTTTTTTGTCTGCTTTAGAATGCTCACTTTCGTTGGTTTCCATTGGTGTTAAAAGGTTGAAGATAAGAAGGAAATTCTGGATTCTAGAGAAAAGATGGCCTTCTACAGGAACAACATGCAAGATCTTGTGAGTAGCCATTCTTCGCAATATATGGATCAATGCCTGCCCATAAATTTACTGCATTATACACCATATATGGGAAGACATGTGTTCTCTCCCTCCTTTCTTCACCAGGTTTTATACAAAAGCAGATGTGATAACCACATACAAAAGCAGATGTGATAACCGCCTTAATGAGATTACAGAAGGAGCAATAGCTGGTAAAAGTGAGGTATATTGGCGATTGAAATCATGTCTTCTTTCTATCTTTTGACTTGGGTTTTTTTGACGGTCCTTGAGATTTGCCATTATCTAATTCCAGGCAGAGATGCTTGCTAAGAAGTATGAAGAGAAGTACAAACAGAGAAGTGGCCTCAAAGTTAACTATTGAGGAGGCATCTTTCCTTGATATTCAGGTAAAATCCCCCTTTTTATTCTCACACAAAATAAATTATATTTGCACCTAGAAAAACGATAAAAAATTATACGACTTGACAATATAATGGTTTCAGTTGCTTTGACTTCGTCTATTCTGCTGCTGAGTCTGACCATTCTTAGCAATTGCTAACGCCCCTTCCACAGTTCACGAACATAAAAATATGGGACCAGACTCACGAGCACATTGCTATAAGTCTATAATTCTCATGCCATAAAAGAAGTAATGAACAGAAAATGCTGGGAATAATGGGTGGCACATGGATGGGCTGGGTAATGGGTTTGGAATGTGTTGAGGTTGACGTGTTGACAAATTTGTTCTTTTTGGGATTAAAGATAAATTTATTAAAAATTATTACAATGCCTATATGTTTGTTTGAACAAGTCAAATTAGTATGTTGTAAACACTCGTCGACTTTTAAACCATTTGGCCAGTTTCAACGTAATTGCTAAATGGCCTAAGAAATAGCATTGCGTTATTACTTTCTACTGGACTGGCAGCTTAGTGCACTTTAGATCTTTTTTGTGCGATTGGGGTGAACATAATTTTTATAAGAAAAAGGGCAGGTGGGAGTTGAAGCACATTAATCGTAACATGGAATACAACCCCATCTTTTTGTTAATTGAATTAAATTTTCTGTTGACTTTTAGGAGAGGAAGATGGAGTTGAATCACGCACTTGTGAAAATGGATCAGGGTGGCAGCGCTGATGGTATCCTTCAAGTAAGTTCAGTTACTTATATATGAACCCGACTAACAGGTTTTTGTCTAAATGAGTAAGTTTTAAGGAAGGCCATGGCCGGATTTGGGCCTGTGCAAAGTGACCAACTGCACAGGGCCCAAAATCCATAAGGGGCCCATAATTGTCCAATATTCTATAGTATATAAAAACCCAGTTGCAACCATGGTCCAATAAGCTTTATTATTTTGTTTGGCGGTGTTAAAAACTGAAAAGGCCTGCATATTAAAATATTGAAACACTTTTTAATTCGTCTAAAAAGTTACGCATTCGAGATTCTACAATTGTCATCACAGTTCATACGATTTCTCACAAACAGGTACATATATCTCTGTTTTTTATTAGTCCATATTTCTTTAGTTTAATGCCTTTATTAGTTATTAGTTTATTACTCTATTTGCTTTTGAACTATAATTTACATTCTACAATTGTTGTGATTGGAACCACCGAACCAGCCAATTTTAAATCCTTATTTGAGTTGTGCGCTTATAGTATGTGAAGATTTTATTAATTAAAATCAGTAGAAGGTTTTGAATTTGATTTTGCTTCAAAGAATGCTAAGAGAATTGCATTATTTAAGAAATAGATAGTGTAATCTGTACCCATGATTAAAAGTGCCTTGTTATTGTGAAATCACATATATAAATACTAACTGATTTTTTTAATAACATTATAAACTTATTTGCATTAGCTTAAAATTTTGGGTTTAAGGAAGGCCTCTTTTGCGATAATGGCACAGGGCCCCCAAAATCCATGGGACGGCCCTGAGGAAGGCGTAAAATAGTTTGGTTGTGACCCATCAACATCTTTTTTCCTTTCTTTAGAATTCAATGAATATATAGTAATAAACATTAAACATATTTTTGGCTTGCCCAGGTTCGTGCTGATCGTATCCAATCCGATCTCGAGGAACTACTGAAGGCTTTAACTGAACGTTGCAAAGAACATGGAATTGATGTCAAGTCAACTGCAGTTATTGAGCCGAAGGGTATCATCTTTCATCTCATGCTATTAGGAATACTTGATTAGCAATAATGTCACTGTATCTGTATAATATTATAATAAAATGATTGATATTGCATTATGGTTCACCTATTTTGTTTGTCAAGGCTGGCAACCTGGAGTTCCAGAGATATCTGCAGTGTGGGATGAGGATTGGGATAGATTCAAAGACGAAGGTATGACTCTCTCTATATGAGTAACCACTCATCAGAGAAGGAGCAATTTCAGCTCACTTCTGTAAAAAGATATTCATGTTGTATGTCAATCCAACCCGCGTTCCACACAAAATATCCATTTTGACCATTTTGCTACATCTACCTTATGCTTTCACGTTATTCTCTTCAACCACATTTGCACTTTGCACTAAACTAGTTGGTAATTTCGTAATGACAGGTTTCTCATTTGATGCTACGGTGCCTGCAAATACCAAATCAACATCTCAGGCAGAAAACTCGTCTACGATGGATGACGTTTCTGAAGATTCATATTCAAATGCTGACAGGAAGTCAGAGAAGCCTTTTGAGACCGAATCAGCATATGCACATAGCGAAGATGAGTCGGTTAAAAGCTCAGCTGGTAGTCCCACAGCACAAAAGATATTTGAAAGTCCAACCAAGGAGGATTCATTTAACCATTTCGGAAAGTGCTTTGATGCAGACACAGAAAGGTACCAGTCGGATTCAGTTTATGGCCTGATCTTTCATTGTCTAAATACAACAAAACGTGTACCTAATACCTATACCTTGTTTGGTGGAAAGATCTAAACATGCACTAGTCTATTGCTCTTGTTTTCATTTTTCGTTTGTATAAAAATTTGAGTTCGATCTTCTTCTATTAGGGGTTTGATGACTAAGGATGGGGTACCTTTCACAACAATGATGATATAGATTCGGTGTGGGGATTCAATAGTGATACGGCTAAGGTGAGTTCAGTTTTTCTTTTTTTCTTTTTTTTTTCTTTGTGGGGCAATTACATTTATATCCTTACTAAAGTTCAATATTACATCAATGTCCTTCTCACTTTTGTAATTACATCAATATCTTTCCCGAACTTTTGTAATTACATCAATATCCTTTCCAAACTTTTGTAATTACATCAATATTCTTCCCAAACTTTTGTAATTACATCAATATCCTTCACAAACTTTTAAATTCTCATAATATCCAAAATCAACATGTTCTTTCATCAATCGAGGCCACAATATATATATGAGCAAATAAATATATATGAACAATATGTTCTTTCATATATATATCCAAACTTTTGTAATTACGTCATCAAGTTCTTTCATCACTTGAGGCCAAAAAATATACATGAAGAATATAATTATGATCGGTATAAGAGATAAATACTAGTTTCATAATTTAAAATCAACATAATTATGATTTAATTGATTTTTGGATATATATTAGAATTTAAAAGTTTGAGAAAGATATTGATGTAATTACAAAAGTTTGGGAAGGACATTGATGTATTTACGAAACTGAGAAGGATATTTGTGTAATATTGAACTTTAGGAAGGATATACATGTAATTCTCCCGTTTTTGGCAGTTTTATCATTGCATTCAATGGATGGCATATAAGTTTTATCATTACAACGTAAGATGGAAAAATTGCTACATATGTGCTACTAAATGAAAAGATAAATAAATGCTTTCGAGTGAAAATTTATACAGTACATTTTAACGTACCACTCTAGAGTGGACCTAGAACAAATCCTAAACTGGTTTTGTTTCAGTTGCGAACCGTTTTGGTATGCATGTCATAATTTGAAAAATATAAACCTAGAACAAAGCTGTTAGGAGTTCAAAAGAAAATAGGAACCCTATCTCTATTATGAATGTTACCTATGCCCTTGGAAATAACTTCATTTTATACAGGATGCCGAACATGAGAAGCATGGAGAGAGTTATTTCTTTGACTCCAATAGCTTCACTGCATGTCCAAGGAAAAGTGATTCCCTGCAAGGCAATAATAGTTTCTTCCAGAAAAAGAGTCCATTTGGGTTTGATGATTCGGTTCGTGGCTCACCAGCTTCTCGAGCTGGCACCTCACCACAATACAGTGGGGAGGAGCAGAGAATTCTTTCTTTGATAATTTCTCGAGATATGACTCTTTCAGTGCCACTGACCGAGGTTCTCCCAAACAAGAAACCTTCTCGAGATTTGATTCCGTGAGCTGCTCCACACAGGATAATAACTTCTCAAGATTCGACTCAATGAGCAGCACGGCACAAGACTGTAGTTTCGCAAGGTTTGATTCAATGAGTAGCAATGCAGGTTTTGACCATGTTCATACATACTCATTTGATGAACTTCCCTTTGTGTCAAGTGGACCGTTTAAGGTGTTGTCAGAAAGTCAAACTGGGAAAAATGAAACTGGTAAATGGGCATTTTAGTTTGGAGTTTGGTGGTGTTAATGTTTTCTTCTATCGGCTTGATAGTTTTTGTTTGTATCACTTGCTTGTCTTTGATTACATTGCATGAAAACTTTACGATATTTCTTTGGTATTTTTTGACTAGAAATTCTAATATTGGATTGCGATTACTATAAATATCTGGTTTTGATTGTTAGATGCTTATTGTAAAAATAATGTCCGCTAAAGTTTAAACATTTTTATGCTAGAATTACACGTAGTCAAATTTGATATTCTTTGTGTGTTGTACTAACTATGGATTGGTTTGTCTTGGAATATTATCATGAGAAAGTGTTTTGTGCGTCGTTGGACTTGTTACAAACAAGGTTGATAGCATTACACACAAAACGCGCGCTCGCACACCTGCAAACGCACATCTCAAGTGCTTCCACTATGGTTTTCACCTTTCCTCCTGGTGAACCAAGTTTTACTTATGTAGACCTGTAATATAGATTAATGCCTTTTTGTGATGAAAGTGTAAAAGAAATGGATGACTTACAGGTTTCCCAATGGGTTAAGAAGCAGAGGATATGAATGCAATCAAGTCTCCATGTGTTTTGATATCAAAAAGTCAACTTAATATCCACAAGTTACATTTCTAGTCCCCTGCTTTTAGATAAACTGATACTTCAGTTTTTGTATATCACATGAGGGGTGTTTGGACATATATAATAGGTCCAAGTAAATTACATTGCGGAATTCTGATCTACAAATGTGAACATTAGAGTGTTCAGACTTGGGATAAACTATAGAACGGAAAAATGGTGGCTTATAACAAATTTAACAGATTTGTTGGTCCACACGCATGTTTTTCACTTATTGTTTTTCTTCATTTAAACCGTCGATTCTGTCCTGTGTCAGCATCCTATAAGTAGGAGTACGTGTAGAAATATAAACTAGGAAGATGTAGCAATTCTTTTATGTAATGCAGTACCTATAGATTGATATCTCAATTTTATAAAATTGTTGTCGGTTAAAGACAAATAAAAACAGTTCCAATAACAATCATCAATTTAATATTGACCTTAATAGTCTTTAATCTTTTTAGAAATAACCCACATTTGTCTACGACTCTACGTATACAACTTAGTTTTGTACGCATCCTAAAGAAGTCTACTGTGTAGTAATCTTCCTCCGCATTACTTCCAGACTTCTGCTAGACTTATTCAACTACAGAATCAATCTCGTTGATTGAAATTTCTTGAACTTAAGTTGAAATTTTATCTTGAAAATTATTGCACTGATATGCATAGCCAACCTCTTAATAGAAAGTCTAGTGGTACATGATTATTCTACTTCCAGAAACATAGCCAAAGTGGTGGTGGATTAGTTCCTTAACGGTCATATGTTGTAATGCTTTAGACGTATCCTTGTTTGTGGGCAGTAGTCTCTATTTTGTCTCATTGTGAGTCAGTCATACTAATTTGGTACTTGTTAACACTCTATCCGTTTTCAATCAAGTAACTATATTATAACAACTCGTAAATTTTTATGCCGATTTTCGTGGCTATTTTTTTTCTTTCTTTCGTTTCGAACTTTGATCACGACAAGCCACAGGATACTTTCACCTCGACCTCGATAATAAAAACTTTATAAAATAAATATATAACAAACTTTTATATTTCACCGGGCCTCTTAACCCAAACCCGATCCAATCCAATTTAGTTTACTCTCTTGGGCTCCCATATACTCACAAGTTCAACCCAACATGATTGGGCCTAGCCTTTCTTTTTCTTCCCAGCCCAAAACGCACCCTCAAGCCCCATCTCATTTTGTAACACTAGTATATTGTTGCAAGTAATTTTGGCACTTTGTTTTTTTTTTGTCTTTGTTTCTGTGACAGTAACAAGCTCAAGGAAAAGCAAATATCAAATATCAAACAATAACATGTGAGATGTGTGTATGTGTTGCATGTGAGGAGACAAACAAACCAATCTTTTTTTTTTCTTTACTGTGTACGAGACAAGCTAAAATTCATGCGACCCGTTCTTTTTTTTTTTTAATCTTGTAACACAATACTTGGCACAAGTATTTCGGCACATGTTTCTCTTATCACCCAACGACACAACAAAAGCAAAACAAAACTAGCTTCAACCTTTGGCCTTTGATATCATGCGTGAGTGTGTAGTCAAGGAGACAAGACCTTCACTTTAAGCCACCCTATGTAATAAACTAATACCTTAGACATGACTTTTCTTAACCTTGTTAACCACTGTATAATGTGTTCCCCCATTTGCAACATAAGACATGACTACACCTTGTCTTCCTTTTTCTTTTGGCTGCAACACAACCCACGACACACCCCTACAAGGTTTAAATATCTAGGACTAATCTATCTTGATAAACATATAATATAAGCCATACTCTTTGGTGCTATATATAGAGGATTAAGTGGCAATCATCTTACTTGCAAGAAAACACAAAACACTCTCTTTTCTATTTCTTTTGTTCACTGTCGAGCCACCAAGGAGGAACAAACAAGAAGACTTTGGGTCATCCAAGTAGTCTTAGTCACTTTGGATTGTTAATTTGATCGTGGGTTGCATATTCGAAGGGAAACGCAAGGAGTCTTGATCGTTTTGTACGGGTATAAGGAGAACGAGGAGTTAGCTTGGTCACATTCAAAGGTCCTTTCGGTCACGTTCATTCATTTTCTTTTGACCTCGTCGCCACCTCTAGGGTGTTGTAAGTCCGCTTCGACTCTTCTAATATTTCATCCCGCTCGTTATGTTATTAAAACGCACGATGAACCAAGTAATACGAAACCCGTCTTGAACTAATTTTTATGTATCCTTAAAAATTCATAACGAGTATAATGATTTTTAAAACCTCACCCGACACTTGTTTTGAGAGTCGAACCCATAATGACATATTATACCAAGTTTATAAGCTAATAATAAGCTAGTCATAAGCTTTCGTAAAAGTTAAATAAGCTAACCAAGTCAAAATATATTTTTGGACTAAGTTTGCAAAAATTATAGTTTTCAGGTTAAGTATGTACATTATGGAAAGTTAAAGATATATATTGTATGCTTACGTATGCATGGGAAACGCCTAGGATAGAAATGGTAATTATGGGAAACTAGTGTAAAAAGGAAATAATACATTTTTATGTCAAAAATATAGATTTCGAAACTAAACGGACTAAAAGTGAAAATACAACTTTTTGGACAAACTTTGTAAAAACAGATTTTCGAGGGACCAAAACTGTAAATTCTGAATGAGAAATATATTTGGGTACAAATTGTCATTTTTCCAAAATATAAGGGCCAAACTCGTACATTTTATAACTTGTGGGTAAAAAGTGTAAATTTGGAAAAATGTTTAGAAAACTTATAAACTTTTAACGACTTTATAAAAACGAGTATTATGACAACCTAGTGTTCATACACGAAAATTATTACACCGATATCTAATTAAACTTATATATATTTATAAGTATATAAATATATGAAAACACTACTCGATACCGACACAACTTAAAGTAAATAAACAAAACTCTCGGTAACATCGTCATTTTTTTAAAACTACGCTAATAACGCTCTATTGAATTTTATATTCAATGCTCTATCTTTTCGGTCGTAAACCAAACGTATGTCATTATTCTGAGACTTGCCATCTCGTTCTTAGGTTCCGGGTAGGAGCCAATGCTTCATCACACTCGATCTCTTTGTGCTTTATTCACCGAACTGCTAAGGTGAGTTTATAGCCCCACTTTTACTCTTATTTACTTGTTTTATAAAACTTTGGGGTGAGAAACATGCAAAACTCTTTTCGGACTTGAAACTGAAAACACTATTACGTGGAACAACCTTGAATCCCAACTATGCTACCGTTAGTTCCCTTTGGGGAGGCGCGATTGTTATGAATAGATCTATTGGGGATGACACCCCCGTTCGAGTTTGACCGGATAGGCAAACGTCGGGCGTATATCATATCGTATTGATTGAGTGTACTGGAAATACACTTGCTGGGCTTTTATTTATCATGCTTCTAGATGCATGCACACTGTCGTAGTTTCGGTCGCATGAACTTGGTACTAGCGTAATAGCCTTTTTGCATATAGTGTCATTCACGGGGATGCTATATGTGCAACTGTGGTCCAACTTGAAAACTTGATTACTTAAACCTATGAACTTACCAACCTTTGTGTTGACATTTTAGTATGTTCTTCTCAGGTTTACTTATTGGCGTGGGCAATGGCAAAGGCATTCGTTGAAGACTGGCATCCAAAGTGTTTCCAAACATTTTATTCAACTTTTAATGGGACAACATATATTTTTATGGGCTGTACTTCCGCACTTTGAAACAATGATGTAAAACTATTTCTTAAATTAATATATCTTTTGAAAATGGAATAGAATTTCCATTCTTTATCACCTCGTGTTGTGTATATTGATTTAGTAGCACCCCATGACCCGAACGATTCCGCTGTGAAATTTTGGGGGTGTTACAGATTGGTATTCAGAGCCAAGGTTATAGAGAATTAGGTATTTTTCAAAACCTAAACTATAACCACATTTTCCTAAAAACACTTCAACGCCGCCACAGCTGCTGATGTCTGCCATGCCTTGCCTACTGCTACACGATGTAGTCGTGCTATGTGTTACTGATGTATCTTAGGTTCGTATAAGCTCTTATTTGAATTAAATTAATTATTTCTCAAAGTCATTAAGTTTCTTATTTAACTCACATTTAAACTTTAAGGTTGTTCTTGTTTGATTGGGTCGCGAAGTTTAAATGTGTATAACCTCATTCTCATTTAAACTTTAAGGCTGTTCTTGTTTGATTGGGTCGCGAAGTTTAAATGAGAATAATGTTGATGTCACAAACTGAATGAAATTAAGGATTAATTAATTTAAGGAGAGTGTAGAGTAGACTACGAATGCTTATGCCTGATACCTCTATGTTAAACTGTGTAACATGCCCACTATTACGATATCGCACTATGCTATGCTTCCATAACTGCCTCTACGTTATTTATGTATGTAACATACAACTTGTCACTGCTTCTACGTTATTTCTGTGTGTAACGTACAACTCGTCACTGTATCGACTTCTACGTTATTTCTGTGTGTAACATACAACTCATCACTATATCGACCTCTACGTTATTTCTGTGTGTAACGTACAACTTGTCACTGCTTCTACGTTATTTCTGTGTGTAACGTACAACTCGTCACTTTATCGACCTCTACGTTATTTCTGTATGTAACGTACAACTCGTCACTGAATCGACCTTTACGTTATTTCTGTATGTAACGTACAACTCTCGTCACTGTATCAACCTCGAAGCTATTTCTTTATGTAACGTACAACTCATCACTGCTTCTATGTTATTTCTTTATGTAACATACGACTACTTGATTCTCACACACGTATTTAAACCACCTCTGTCACTAGTCACGATCTATTATTTCACTCTTTTGCTCCATCCTTCGTAACCTCATATGACTCTGCTCTTTCTGTTTTGAACCCAACGATCATACTCTTCATGAAACCGCGTTGTTTTCCGTTTAATGAATCCTTTATCTTTTGTTCACTTATCGCCTCACGTCACCGAATCTTTCTTGAACGACTAGCCTCTTTTCCATGTCACATTTTAAGAGTATATACTCACATCTCGTCACCGTATCGACCTCGACGATTCTCGCATCGTAAACCACGAGGACGTGGTTTCTTTTAAGGGGTAGGTACTATAACAACTCGTAAATTTTTATGCCGATTTTCGTGGCTATTTTTTTTCTTTCTTTCGTTTCGAACTTTGATCACGACAAGCCACAGGATACTTTCACCTCGACCTCGATAATAAAAACTTTATAAAATAAATATATAACAAACTTTTATATTTCACCGGGCCTCTTAACCCAAACCCGATCCAATCCAATTTAGTTTACTCTCTTGGGCTCCCATATACTCACAAGTTCAACCCAACATGATTGGGCCTAGCCTTTCTTTTTCTTCCCAGCCCAAAACGCACCCTCAAGCCCCATCTCATTTTGTAACACTAGTATATTGTTGCAAGTAATTTTGGCACTTTGTTTTTTTTTTGTCTTTGTTTCTGTGACAGTAACAAGCTCAAGGAAAAGCAAATATCAAATATCAAACAATAACATGTGAGATGTGTGTATGTGTTGCATGTGAGGAGACAAACAAACCAATCTTTTTTTTTTCTTTACTGTGTACGAGACAAGCTAAAATTCATGCGACCCGTTCTTTTTTTTTTAATCTTGTAACACAATACTTGGCACAAGTATTTCGGCACATCTTTCTCTTATCACCCAACGACACAACAAAAGCAAAACAAAACTAGCTTCAACCTTTGGCCTTTGATATCATGCGTGAGTGTGTAGTCAAGGAGACAAGACCTTCACTTTAAGCCACCCTATGTAATAAACTAATACCTTAGACATGACTTTTCTTAACCTTGTTAACCACTGTATAATGTGTTCCCCCATTTGCAACATAAGACATGACTACACCTTGTCTTCCTTTTTCTTTTGGCTGCAACACAACCCACGACACACCCCTACAAGGTTTAAATATCTAGGACTAATCTATCTTGATAAACATATAATATAAGCCATACTCTTTGGTGCTATATATAGAGGATTAAGTGGCAATCATCTTACTTGCAAGAAAACACAAAACACTCTCTTTTCTATTTCTTTTGTTCACTGTCGAGCCACCAAGGAGGAACAAACAAGAAGACTTTGGGTCATCCAAGTAGTCTTAGTCACTTTGGATTGTTAATTTGATCATGGGTTGCATATTCGAAGGGAAACGCAAGGAGTCTTGATCGTTTTGTACGGGTATAAGGAGAACGAGGAGTTAGCTTGGTCACATTCAAAGGTCCTTTCGGTCACGTTCATTCATTTTCTTTTGACCTCGTCGCCACCTCTAGGGTGTTGTAAGTCCGCTTCGACTCTTCTAATATTTCATCCCGCTCGTTATGTTATTAAAACGCACGATGAACCAAGTAATACGAAACCCGTCTTGAACTAATTTTTATGTATCCTTAAAAATTCATAACGAGTATAATGATTTTTAAAACCTCACCCGACACTTGTTTTGAGAGTCGAACCCATAATGACATATTATACCAAGTTTATAAGCTAATAATAAGCTAGTCATAAGCTTTCGTAAAAGTTAAATAAGCTAACCAAGTCAAAATATATTTTTGGACTAAGTTTGCAAAAATTATAGTTTTCAGGTTAAGTATGTACATTATGGAAAGTTAAAGATATATATTGTATGCTTACGTATGCATGGGAAACGCCTAGGATAGAAATGGTAATTATGGGAAACTAGTGTAAAAAGGAAATAATACATTTTTATGTCAAAAATATAGATTTCGAAACTAAACGGACTAAAAGTGAAAATACAACTTTTTGGACAAACTTTGTAAAAACAGATTTTCGAGGGACCAAAACTGTAAATTCTGAATGAGAAATATATTTGGGTACAAATTGTCATTTTTCCAAAATATAAGGGCCAAACTCGTACATTTTATAACTTGTGGGTAAAAAGTGTAAATTTGGAAAAATGTTTAGAAAACTTATAAACTTTTAACGACTTTATAAAAACGAGTATTATGACAACCTAGTGTTCATACACGAAAATTATTACACCGATATCTAATTAAACTTATATATATTTATAAGTATATAAATATATGAAAACACTACTCGATACCGACACAACTTAAAGTAAATAAACAAAACTCTCGGTAACATCGTCATTTTTTTAAAACTACGCTAATAACGCTCTATTGAATTTTATATTCAATGCTCTATCTTTTCGGTCGTAAACCAAACGTATGTCATTATTCTGAGACTTGCCATCTCGTTCTTAGGTTCCGGGTAGGAGCCAATGCTTCATCACACTCGATCTCTTTGTGCTTTATTCACCGAACTGCTAAGGTGAGTTTATAGCCCCACTTTTACTCTTATTTACTTGTTTTATAAAACTTTGGGGTGAGAAACATGCAAAACTCTTTTCGGACTTGAAACTGAAAACACTATTACGTGGAACAACCTTGAATCCCAACTATGCTACCGTTAGTTCCCTTTGGGGAGGCGCGATTGTTATGAATAGATCTATTGGGGATGACACCCCCGTTCGAGTTTGACCGGATAGGCAAACGTCGGGCGTATATCATATCGTATTGATTGAGTGTACTGGAAATACACTTGCTGGGCTTTTATTTATCATGCTTCTAGATGCATGCACACTGTCGTAGTTTCGGTCGCATGAACTTGGTACTAGCGTAATAGCCTTTTTGCATATAGTGTCATTCACGGGGATGCTATATGTGCAACTGTGGTCCAACTTGAAAACTTGATTACTTAAACCTATGAACTTACCAACCTTTGTGTTGACATTTTAGTATGTTCTTCTCAGGTTTACTTATTGGCGTGGGCAATGGCAAAGGCATTCGTTGAAGACTGGCATCCAAAGTGTTTCCAAACATTTTATTCAACTTTTAATGGGACAACATATATTTTTATGGGCTGTACTTCCGCACTTTGAAACAATGATGTAAAACTATTTCTTAAATTAATATATCTTTTGAAAATGGAATAGAATTTCCATTCTTTATCACCTCGTGTTGTGTATATTGATTTAGTAGCACCCCATGACCCGAACGATTCCGCTGTGAAATTTTGGGGGTGTTACAGATTGGTATTCAGAGCCAAGGTTATAGAGAATTAGGTATTTTTCAAAACCTAAACTATAACCACATTTTCCTAAAAACACTTCAACGCCGCCACAGCTGCTGATGTCTGCCATGCCTTGCCTACTGCTACACGATGTAGTCGTGCTATGTGTTACTGATGTATCTTAGGTTCGTATAAGCTCTTATTTGAATTAAATTAATTATTTCTCAAAGTCATTAAGTTTCTTATTTAACTCACATTTAAACTTTAAGGTTGTTCTTGTTTGATTGGGTCGCGAAGTTTAAATGTGTATAACCTCATTCTCATTTAAACTTTAAGGCTGTTCTTGTTTGATTGGGTCGCGAAGTTTAAATGAGAATAATGTTGATGTCACAAACTGAATGAAATTAAGGATTAATTAATTTAAGGAGAGTGTAGAGTAGACTACGAATGCTTATGCCTGATACCTCTATGTTAAACTGTGTAACATGCCCACTATTACGATATCGCACTATGCTATGCTTCCATAACTGCCTCTACGTTATTTATGTATGTAACATACAACTTGTCACTGCTTCTACGTTATTTCTGTGTGTAACGTACAACTCGTCACTGTATCGACTTCTACGTTATTTCTGTGTGTAACATACAACTCATCACTATATCGACCTCTACGTTATTTCTGTGTGTAACGTACAACTTGTCACTGCTTCTACGTTATTTCTGTGTGTAACGTACAACTCGTCACTTTATCGACCTCTACGTTATTTCTGTATGTAACGTACAACTCGTCACTGAATCGACCTTTACGTTATTTCTGTATGTAACGTACAACTCTCGTCACTGTATCAACCTCGAAGCTATTTCTTTATGTAACGTACAACTCATCACTGCTTCTATGTTATTTCTTTATGTAACATACGACTACTTGATTCTCACACACGTATTTAAACCACCTCTGTCACTAGTCACGATCTATTATTTCACTCTTTTGCTCCATCCTTCGTAACCTCATATGACTCTGCTCTTTCTGTTTTGAACCCAACGATCATACTCTTCATGAAACCGCGTTGTTTTCCGTTTAATGAATCCTTTATCTTTTGTTCACTTATCGCCTCACGTCACCGAATCTTTCTTGAACGACTAGCCTCTTTTCCATGTCACATTTTAAGAGTATATACTCACATCTCGTCACCGTATCGACCTCGACGATTCTCGCATCGTAAACCACGAGGACGTGGTTTCTTTTAAGGGGTAGGTACTATAACAACTCGTAAATTTTTATGCCGATTTTCGTGGCTATTTTTTTTCTTTCTTTCGTTTCGAACTTTGATCACGACAAGCCACAGGATACTTTCACCTCGACCTCGATAATAAAAACTTTATAAAATAAATATATAACAAACTTTTATATTTCACCGGGCCTCTTAACCCAAACCCGATCCAATCCAATTTAGTTTACTCTCTTGGGCTCCCATATACTCACAAGTTCAACCCAACATGATTGGGCCTAGCCTTTCTTTTTCTTCCCAGCCCAAAACGCACCCTCAAGCCCCATCTCATTTTGTAACACTAGTATATTGTTGCAAGTAATTTTGGCACTTTGTTTTTTTTTTGTCTTTGTTTCTGTGACAGTAACAAGCTCAAGGAAAAGCAAATATCAAATATCAAACAATAACATGTGAGATGTGTGTATGTGTTGCATGTGAGGAGACAAACAAACCAATCTTTTTTTTTTCTTTACTGTGTACGAGACAAGCTAAAATTCATGCGACCCGTTCTTTTTTTTTTTAATCTTGTAACACAATACTTGGCACAAGTATTTCGGCACATGTTTCTCTTATCACCCAACGACACAACAAAAGCAAAACAAAACTAGCTTCAACCTTTGGCCTTTGATATCCAGTGGCGGAACCAGCACAAAATTTAAGGTGGTTCCCTTAGTTAGTTGGAACGTCAAACTAAACGGGTTAAAAAGTCAAATGGTCAACGGGTCGGGTTACGTTATGTCTTGTTGGATAAAACATAACATAAGTAACTAGAGCAAAAAGATGTTTTCTATTACATGTTAAAATGTGAATGTTTTACTAAAACAAATTGCATTATATATCATTATGATATACGTAGTAACTGAGAAAATGTAAATCAAAGCTTCAATATTCTTTCTTTTTTTAAATTATTGAAGACATATTTGTAACAGTCAATAAAGTCTTTATACAACTCATTATATTGACCAATACATATTGACCAATACATTGAAAGTACAACACAGATACACGCACGTACAAAAGAGAAAAAGACTATTTCCCAACCTAAAATTGGTACTTCCAAAACAAAAGTAACCTTAAAATTTAAATTGCTATTTTCACACGAACCTTAATTGCTATATCCAGAAACCATATTAACCGGACTGTGTTTCTTCATCTTCCTGCTAATTCCGATGGACATGTCCGATCTCCGATCGGACTTCTCTTTTTTATTTGTGTTCATTCTTTAATATTTAAAATTTCCAATCCAAGGTAGTTCCCAAGTAATTTCTAAGGTAGGTCCTAAAAAAAAAATCGTATATCACTTCTAAAGAAATTTTTCGTCCAAGGTGGTTCCCGGGCACCGCCTACACAAGGCGTAGGTCCGCCTCTGTTGATATCATGCGTGAGTGTGTAGTCAAGGAGACAAGACCTTCACTTTAAGCCACCCTATGTAATAAACTAATACCTTAGACATGACTTTTCTTAACCTTGTTAACCACTGTATAATGTGTTCCCCCATTTGCAACATAAGACATGACTACACCTTGTCTTCCTTTTTCTTTTGGCTGCAACACAACCCACGACACACCCCTACAAGGTTTAAATATCTAGGACTAATCTATCTTGATAAACATATAATATAAGCCATACTCTTTGGTGCTATATATAGAGGATTAAGTGGCAATCATCTTACTTGCAAGAAAACACAAAACACTCTCTTTTCTATTTCTTTTGTTCACTGTCGAGCCACCAAGGAGGAACAAACAAGAAGACTTTGGGTCATCCAAGTAGTCTTAGTCACTTTGGATTGTTAATTTGATCGTGGGTTGCATATTCGAAGGGAAACGCAAGGAGTCTTGATCGTTTTGTACGGGTATAAGGAGAACGAGGAGTTAGCTTGGTCACATTCAAAGGTCCTTTCGGTCACGTTCATTCATTTTCTTTTGACCTCGTCGCCACCTCTAGGGTGTTGTAAGTCCGCTTCGACTCTTCTAATATTTCATCCCGCTCGTTATGTTATTAAAACGCACGATGAACCAAGTAATACGAAACCCGTCTTGAACTAATTTTTATGTATCCTTAAAAATTCATAACGAGTATAATGATTTTTAAAACCTCACCCGACACTTGTTTTGAGAGTCGAACCCATAATGACATATTATACCAAGTTTATAAGCTAATAATAAGCTAGTCATAAGCTTTCGTAAAAGTTAAATAAGCTAACCAAGTCAAAATATATTTTTGGACTAAGTTTGCAAAAATTATAGTTTTCAGGTTAAGTATGTACATTATGGAAAGTTAAAGATATATATTGTATGCTTACGTATGCATGGGAAACGCCTAGGATAGAAATGGTAATTATGGGAAACTAGTGTAAAAAGGAAATAATACATTTTTATGTCAAAAATATAGATTTCGAAACTAAACGGACTAAAAGTGAAAATACAACTTTTTGGACAAACTTTGTAAAAACAGATTTTCGAGGGACCAAAACTGTAAATTCTGAATGAGAAATATATTTGGGTACAAATTGTCATTTTTCCAAAATATAAGGGCCAAACTCGTACATTTTATAACTTGTGGGTAAAAAGTGTAAATTTGGAAAAATGTTTAGAAAACTTATAAACTTTTAACGACTTTATAAAAACGAGTATTATGACAACCTAGTGTTCATACACGAAAATTATTACACCGATATCTAATTAAACTTATATATATTTATAAGTATATAAATATATGAAAACACTACTCGATACCGACACAACTTAAAGTAAATAAACAAAACTCTCGGTAACATCGTCATTTTTTTAAAACTACGCTAATAACGCTCTATTGAATTTTATATTCAATGCTCTATCTTTTCGGTCGTAAACCAAACGTATGTCATTATTCTGAGACTTGCCATCTCGTTCTTAGGTTCTGGGTAGGAGCCAATGCTTCATCACACTCGATCTCTTTGTGCTTTATTCACCGAACTGCTAAGGTGAGTTTATAGCCCCACTTTTACTCTTATTTACTTGTTTTATAAAACTTTGGGGTGAGAAACATGCAAAACTCTTTTCGGACTTGAAACTGAAAACACTATTACGTGGAACAACCTTGAATCCCAACTATGCTACCGTTAGTTCCCTTTGGGGAGGCGCGATTGTTATGAATAGATCTATTGGGGATGACACCCCCGTTCGAGTTTGACCGGATAGGCAAACGTCGGGCGTATATCATATCGTATTGATTGAGTGTACTGGAAATACACTTGCTGGGCTTTTATTTATCATGCTTCTAGATGCATGCACACTGTCGTAGTTTCGGTCGCATGAACTTGGTACTAGCGTAATAGCCTTTTTGCATATAGTGTCATTCACGGGGATGCTATATGTGCAACTGTGGTCCAACTTGAAAACTTGATTACTTAAACCTATGAACTCACCAACCTTTGTGTTGACATTTTAGTATGTTCTTCTCAGGTTTACTTATTGGCGTGGGCAATGGCAAAGGCATTCGTTGAAGACTGGCATCCAAAGTGTTTCCAAACATTTTATTCAACTTTTAATGGGACAACATATATTTTTATGGGCTGTACTTCCGCACTTTGAAACAATGATGTAAAACTATTTCTTAAATTAATATATCTTTTGAAAATGGAATAGAATTTCCATTCTTTATCACCTCGTGTTGTGTATATTGATTTAGTAGCACCCCATGACCCGAACGCTTCCGCTGTGAAATTTTGGGGGTGTTACATATATATAGGAACTGATAAGCATTTTACAGATTATTCAAGTACTGATAACATTAAAGCATCTAGAGAGGACAGGGCTGAGACCGGGAGACAAATCGACGTATGTTCTTTAACTGAGGATCAAAGTAACAAGACATATTGGAAAAAAAGGATTGTATAGGATAAAGCTTATATGTAGGAAGGTTGCTGAAGTGACAATCATCAAATCTTAGTTGGGAAGTGATAGTTATGAGCATTTTCTCTAACACTTGTTGTATTAAGATTTAAACTGGCAGTGGCAGGGAAGGCTGTTGTATTTGTGTTTACCTGTGTTAGATGAAAAGTATTTATTGTGTTTGTCTCAGGTACAAAGAAGGTGAAGACCAATGATAAGGGTAAGGCAATCTTGGAATAGAACCAATGGTTAATACTCTCAGGAACGGATCTTGAGCTATTAGTGCAACGAAGAACAGATGCAGAAGGCAAGTATCAAAGAATAACGTTTTCAGCAATTAAAACAAATGTCAAGTTTGTAAAACAAATTTAGATGGCATTGGCAAGAGCACACTTTCCAATGATGTGCATGTTTTAATACATCAATTCTTAATACATCATAAAATCCAAATTTATCTACATCATAAAATCCAAAAAATCCACAAAATCTACAAACGGGCTGTAGAGTAAATGATTTCTAGTCATGCATTTCATCAAACACTTGGTGGGTGTCTCTTTATCTAAATAAAAGACATGGATTTATGAAAGATTATTGCGGCTAAAGACCAAATAAAAATCACAAAATCTACAGGGACATATACATGGATTTATCGGACTACCATGTCCAGTCGATTCTTCCATACTCCCTAAACAGGCACTAGACCCCACCATGCTGTGATATAGTTGGGAGGTCTTGGAACATACTCACGTCTGCTTCTTCATCACAAACAACTCTTACACCACACTCCTTCACTTCAATTCCTTCATTCTCATAAAAACAAAATGTCACAAACTTCTTTGCTTCCTCTAGTTTCTGTATTTCACTTGTCGTATAATGCAACCATATCATATCTGGCTCATCGATTCTTATTGGCTTATCCTTAAAATATATGTCAAAGTAGGATGGATTGCATTGTCCCAAATAAGCTCCATCGAAGTTGTTTACTTCATATCCAAAAGATGTGTAAGGTTTTTTTCTCTTAAAAACAACACAAATTCCATATCCCCTTAACTTACTGAAGCTCCAATCTAATGGCAATTCGACCTTTACTTGATTTCCCATACTTTTATTTGTAAACCACTTCGGAATGCTATTTCCATGATAAAATATATCCATATTCTTAATGGAACTTCCGGGCAAACGAAGGAAAGAAGAAAACCGGTTTGTAGAGCCTTGAGAAGTTACAGATGAGTCGCGACACTCAGTCTCTGATATCGACACCTGGCTATCAATGGCAAGATTCTCAAACAATTTTGGACAATTGTTGAGATAAGTGGACCTTTCGCTCATGATTGGGTTTGATCCCGTAATTGAACATAAGGAGGTGCAATCAGATGCATCAAGAAAATATAGGCAATGTGGAAGTTCGGGCAACACTTCCAGCTTCTTGCAACCATCAAGTCTAAGTTTTTGAAGATTAGAAAGTTGACTCAAACTTCCAGGCAAGCTAGTAAAATTGTTCCCTTCCAAGTATAGACGTTCTAGACATGATAAGCCTCCAATGCTCTCAGGCAAGCTAGTAAAATTGTTCCCTTTCAAGTATAGACGTTCTAGACATGATAAGCCTCCAATGCTCTCAGGCAAGCTAGTAAAATTGCAGTAGCTTAAATTCAGAGACTTTAACATATGTAAACCTGCCAATGAAACTGATCTTTGGGGATGTTGTTGGTTCCATATGACCAGAGATTTAAGTCCAGCATCTAGACCAAAAGGCTTCAGGCTGCCATTTAAGCATCCCGGGCGATTCAAAACCTGAAGAGAATCCGTTTCCACTTTGCTAGGAAAACTCGCAGCCCGTCTGCAGTCTCTCATATTTAAGAAAACAAGTCTCTTAAGCATTCCAATTGATGGATGAACTGTAACCAAATTCACACAACCTTCAAGATCTAGCTCTTCAAGACTTGTAATCGCTGAGAAGTCAGGGGTGGTTGTTAGGTTACAACAGTACCTTAGCTTCATTACTTTCAATCTTCTAAAGCACTGACATCGAAAGAGAAAAAAGATGAGTTTGTATATCATTAGGTGTAGAACACAAACACACATATGAACAAGTAAATACCTTTGGTGTTGTCCAAAGTTGTTTTATATTGCTGTAAGAGAGGTCGATGGCGACAATGTTTTCTGGATAGAAATCTGAAGGTAAGTACTTGAAAGGGCATCCATGCCAACAAAAAAAGCTTAGCTCATTGGACAAAATATCCAAACTTCCTGAGTACTTCACATTGTAGTCCTTCAATTCTTCTTTCTGATCAAGTTCTTTCTCAGCATAAATTTTCAGGATCCGCAAATTTTTCATAAGTGCAAAAGAATTAGCATCTATGTGAACCTTTTGACTAGATTCCCTTTACAAAAGGACTAGAACTTCAATTGCTTCAGTCATTTCCACCTGGAAAAGCAAGAACATATGAACCTGCAATTGGGTATACATATTAATATGAAGTAAAAGAAGAATATGCCACTTCTTACTTTCTTTTCACTCGATGCATTGCAAATTGCAGATGATATACACAATCTTCTCTGTTTCCCAGTCATGATAAATTCTTCACGAACGATTTCCCTTGCCATGCTTTGAATCAATTCATGCATTTGAAGACACATTTTATTTGCAGATACTGTTATTAGGAACTTATCAGCTAGAACTTCAATAATAGCATCGTCTAGTACACATGCAGCAAAATTTTCCCCAATGAAGGCACATGCAATGTCAAGAAACATTCTTTTCTGATCAGATGCCAAGCCATCAAAACTTGGTCGAAGTTTTTGTACTATCTCTGAATTAGGATATCTTTGGAGTCTATCCAACTCGCTTTTCCAAACATGCACAGATTTTTTATACAATAATCGACCAAAAATTTTGAGAGCCAATGGGTGACCTTGCAAATGCATAATAACTTGGGAAGAGAGCACTTCAAAATCATTTGTACGATGCCTTTTGCCAAATGCATATAAACTAAAGAGCTCAAGAGCTTCACACTCATCTAAATTCCCCATTTCATAGATTTCATCCACTCTATGTGATGTTAGCAACTGTTTATCTTTACCCGTGAAAATAATCAAACTTCCTGGGAAAAACCAATCAGGTGAACCTGCTAGTGCTTCTAACTGCTTCACGTTATTCACATCATCCAAAACAAGCAGGATCGGCTTACATGCCATCCTTTGCTTTATTACCATAGAACCGTCTCCAACACTTGATATCTTCAGATCATCTGTTTTCAAAATCTTACCAATTCAATCATTTGCATCTGGACTTGAGTTAGGCTTTGTTTTTCTTCGACTTCTTTGACATCTTCACAAAAGCAACTTCCTTCAAAGTGGACATACATCAAGTTATAAATAGCTTTGGCAAGGGTCGTCTTTCCTATTCCGCTTATACCGCATATTCCAATCATGTTAACCTTATGTGACCCAACAAAGCGTGACAAGTCTAATTTGTCGAAATGGGAATCTATGCCAACAAGGTTCTCACCAACATGCAAGGGTCCATCACATAATGTTTTGAGGATTTCTCTGGAAATGGAATCGATGAACTTGGACTCATACCTGTTAATCACAAAGACCAAAAACAATAACAATAACAATAACAATAATATAGTGTCAAGCTTTAGTAGAGCTACAAGACTAATTACACAAAAACAAGAAATTTACCCATTTGTCATGTCCTGGAGATCCCATCCAGATAAGTTAGCCGCATTGGATAAAGCTTCCCTCCATTTATCCACCTCTGTTCTATTTGAAACATCATGTTTGGCAAATGCTTCAGCATAGCTCCTAGTTTGCTTCCTCACTACCTCAGGTTTAACTTCATAAAAGATTATTTGAACCTCGTGTTTAGGCTTTCCCATTTGCTTGCACTCGAGTATTTTGACAAGTTCCCTCAGACACCATGATGAAGAAGCATAATCTTTGGAGAAGATAACTATCAAAAATCTCGATTCTTCAATGGCTTTGTAGAGATGTGGGGATATGTATTCTCCTTTAGGCAATTCTCTATCATCTCTAAAAGCATGAATCCCTTTTTGCTTGAAATCATTGAACATGTGATCCATGAAGCTTTTGCGGATATCTTCACCTCTAAAACTTACGAAGACATCATATTTCCACCGATGAGGAATGGACGTAGTAGCCATTATCAATAATGAGATCGAGCTGTGTTCACAAGTACAGTAAACGTTTTCAAAAAATGAAAAATAAAGTTGAAACAATTAATTAGCTCCGTAGATTCCATGACTAAGTAGCATAAAACAATCAAACATGTGAGCGCTTTTGTGTTATACCACGTAACATGTAGACAGAACAAGCATTTTAATTGTTTATATATAAGTTCTGTTAAAAAAACAAAAACAAAAACAAAACATAGATAGTGGAAACAGCATCACATAAATAGACAGCCATCTCTCTTGAAAGCAAACTATTATACACATCTTAAGTAGAGGGACAAAAAACTATGAATGTAGATTAAATTGACCATAAATGTTAATTATAAGTGACACCAAGCTTACCACGTTTTGGTAACCATTAAAACTTTCATAGAATACATGCACAAGCATCAAGAAACCAAAAGGTTAACGTAAAGTTCCTACGAGTCACTGATCCACACAACACTACAACTTTTGAAAGTTTTCCGTAATTCATGTCATTTACACGAAAACATTATTTCTCCTACAGTGGCATTTTCTGATTAGTATTTACTTTGTTTACCAAAATCTAATTATTCATTCCATTCAATGCCATGTATCTTATACCAAAATGTAATTACCTTCTTTACCAAAATCTAAAATCACTCAATCAAGTCAATTGAACTTATCTGATGAGCTTATTGAACATTTATAAGCTCAATTTTAATGGCTTATTAAGTTGAGGATATAGCTAAATTCTAAAGATTACAACGAAACAAGAATAATTCTGGAAATTACAAATATGATCGAATAACCAAAACCCAGCAAGTATGGAACAAATAGTTTTACCTTTTTTATAAGTAACTGGTGACTCAAATTCACTTACAGCTTATGGATGGATGGAAGTCGGTGAATGAATGCAGTGAAAATGAAAGATCAAATGAAGTTCCGAAAAGAGTAAAGGCAAGTTGGTTAACTTTAAGTCAACTTTAATTGCACTTTCAGTCCTTCAGTTTTAGTTGCTATGGAATTTCGTGTATTAAATTACATGTCAATCTAAGTGATAAACTGGTAACCAAAAAGTAATGTATCGTATTACGTATATTTTGGACATTGGCCTACACTGAATATGAACATTTTGGGCTAAATAAAACATATAGAAGCAAAACCTGGTAAAAGGAAATCAATGTGATTGAAAATCATAACATAATAGTCTTAAATGGGAACAAGCAAATCATATTATTTATGTTCATTACACAATAGTAGGGGTGGCAATCGAGTCGTGTTCGTGTTAACCTATTCGGGTTCGCATGTTGGCGGGTTAGTATAGCCTTTACCCAAACACGGCCCATTTATTAATCGTGTCAAGAAACTCAACCATAACCCAGACCTGCATAACACGTGTAATTTGTGACCCGTTTAACCTATTTAAGTAAATAGGTCAAGCAGTGAATGAAGTTAGTAGTTTGTCGATTTAGCTAGTTTAAACGCAAAAATTGATATAAGGATCTAAAATATGATAAGAATAACATACAAATAACTACGCGACAATTTTCTGAATTAAAAGCGTCAATTTTCATGATATCTAAGGTATAATATTATAATTCAGTCATACTAAGTAAATAACAAAATATATTTAATCCGCATCCAACATAAAAACCAGGTTATATATTTTATTTTTAAGATCTTATATACTTAAACGGGTTCACGGGTGGACAATATAATACTTACTCAACCTAAACATGACCCGTTTATTAAACGGGTTAGACCGGTTGACCCGTTTTTGACCCAAACCTATTTATCCTCAACCCAAACCTGTTTTACTTTGTTTCGTGTCGTGTCGAAAATTGCCACCCCTACACAATATTCTTAATTAAATAGGAACAACCCAGGTATAATAGTTGAAAAACAATTAAATTATTTCTTCAAAAAGACTATTGCTACTCATGAACTGAAGAGAATATGATGGTATTTGGCAGGTGTATGGCATGGTTGAATGCAAAGTTGGAATTTGGTAGAATCGTTAGTCAAATGTGCAGAATTCACAAAAATAATGATGATAAGAGATGGTGTTGACTGTTGAGAGTAAATAAAAAGTACAAAGACAACACATTACTATATGTAGCCATTAAAAAAAACACATTACTATATGTTCAATGTTTATGTATTTTTATCCAGTAGCAAACATTAGTAAAAGTGGAGACACAAAATATCATTTAGAAACTATAAAAATTTTGATGAATTAAGTTATCAACTCGATCCTTCATTTACTAAATATATTATGTTAACATTAATCTTGCGCCATGATTAGCAAGGCCTAAACCATATCTATTTCTATAATAAGTTTTCACTTATGTTCCGTATTATTATGTTAGAAAAATAGTACTACTTCAATTATTTTAATAATTATGTGCAAACAAAGAATAAGAATTGCCATTTGGTGTGAGTAGAAATAGAGACCGATCAGTGATGATAGGGGTTGGTAACTTGATGGTAGAGGACCTATTATAGAGGTATGGGTGGGATTGCATTGAGGGTATGATTGTTTGTGTTAAAGATTGTCAAAATAAATAGGTTAACAGGAGTTGGTAAAAAATTTATGTTATATCACTAATTTTTAATTAAAGTATTTGTATATTAATAATAAACATGAATATTCTAAACTTAGGTATAAGAGTGATATTTGAAAGAAAAAAAGAAACATGCATGCATGTTTAACATGTTAGGAGATGTCGTTATACCACAAAAATCAACTACTCACTCCTGATAATATTAGCTACCTCCAACAAATTTAATTCAAAGTTACTATCAATGGCTATCTCTAACTTAATTAACAACTCCTTGTGTGTATCTTTTTCACTTAATCATAGCCCTAAAGAGCTATAAATCATAGTGAATGTCACAATTCTTAATTTTTGGTCATTTCTCAAACTCTACATTTATCATATTAGCTCATGCATAGTTTTGCATTTCACATTAAACGCATAATTTCATATTATATAAACGTTATCGCGTAATAAATTATTTTGAACATTTGATCCGTTACTTCCAAAAATTTATCACAATATATTTTTATACTCATATTAAGTTATAAAAATATTATTTTTAGTTTACCCGGTGTTTTAAATTTATTTCGTATATAAATTGTTATGTTTATATAAATTACGACGGTTTTCTTAAATTCAACCCGATAAATATTTATTCACTCAAATCTTTCAAGAAATGTATTTTTATAATTTTTATGACCTCAATATATTTTATCTTGACCCGTGAAAATTTATTTTTATCTAACGCTACCTTAAATATTCAAATGGGTACACAATTTACCACAAGTCTTCAAGTAACTTACACTTAATTATACTTATACATTTAATTATCACCAAATACAACTTGATAATTTTTTTTTTTATATCAAATGTCGACAAGGGGTGACAAGGGGGAGGGATGAGTCACTTGCTTTGCTAAAATATCTTATACTTATAATGCTTATTATACTACAAACACACACAAACTAAATATCCAAGGTGAAAAACACATTTTGCTCTCTCTTTTCTCTCTTCCAAAACCGGCAACACCATAGGGATCAAGAGGATCATCTCAATTTTTCAAGACAAGGTTTATTACACTCTAGTATCATTTGTTGCATAGGTTTTGCAATACAAACCTCAATTGATTAGGAAAAACCCTTTTGTCCTTAAACCTCATCAAGTATTCTTGTAAGCATCTCATGTTTATTTTTCATCTTTCATATTCATTTCATATTCATTTCATCATATTTGAGCAAAAACATGCAAGTCATATGATGTTGTACCGCTTTTTCAATGATTTTCAAGAGTTATGAATATATATAAGTCATCCTATAATTATTCCTTGTTATATATTAGTTTTGGTGATGTCTAGGAAACCATGACACCCTAAGAAGGTGTATGGTAGGATTAGAATAGCTCCGGAGTTGTTTTGAATGGGTTAGAATAGGTTTGGCGCGAGAAAAACTCATTTCGACACATTTTAAATAGGGTCTGTCCATATTTTTAATTCTGGGAAAATCCGACAGTAGATAAATATTTTTGGGCTAGATATTTAGAAAATACACTTTAAAACGAAAACGTGGCCGCTTGAACGGATTAAAACGGAGCTATAACGAAGAAGTTATGAATTTTTCAAGTTTGACGAAGAAAATTATTAATTTCAGAAATTTCAGCATGAAAATGTCACTCCTTACGAGTCAAAAATGAGTCTTAAGCTTTATAAATTGTGTCGACTTATCAAAAATATATTTGTATACTTTGACACGAATCTAAGGATGTAGAAAATGTAGAAAACGGACTTGTAACGATTAAATTACACGCGATAAACCAAGTTGCCGTAACTTTATTCTATTAGCAAAATTAATATATTCTCTATTAAAAACATACTACGGCAACTAAAGGACCATGTTGGCGGACGTTTTTAACAATGATGTAGAACTTTTTATAACGTGATGTCTTCTAGTAAAAGTAAGTTCGCCTAGCATATTTTCCAAAATGTCCAACCGTTTGTTGAGCGGAGTTGTAACGAATAACATATAGTCACTCAAACTTGGCCGAAAACCATCCTTTAAACTATATTTTTGGCCTAAAGTGCAATACTTAACCTATATTTTCCTTGTGATCGAGACCTCTAGGATGTAAACTTAAATGCTAAAACTTTGAGATAATAACACAAGCTTTCCAAAACTGTTGAGTTCATTTCCTAACACTCGGTGTGCACCATTTTGCGACTATCATAGGGGGTTGTTTCAACATAACTACATGTAGAGTATTTTTATATACGACGAGATGTCATAAACATATATTTTGACGATAAACATTATTTCCAAAACGTACAAGTGGTATGGATATCATATGGAGTTGCATGCACGACATTGTATCACGCATTCACGACAACATATCATAACTCAAGTCATGACATTCATTTTAGGTCGCGGATAGTTTCCGAGCCTCATTTTAGTGCACTTCATTTTGTTAGCATATCAATCATACCAGGTGAGTTCATACCCCGCTTTAACTCATTTAAATTCCTATAAACTATTTGGGGCGAGATATATGCTTATTTATCCAAGCATTTAAACTCTTTTGCCAAACAACATTACCTATACTTTAGACTTGATTGCGTTATATACTTGATTGGGTTATACTTGATTTCATATGCATATTTGGAATAAACATACAAGAATTAGTGGCTCCAAATTAAGTTGTTGGAAGGCTATTAATTTACAAACATACAAGAATTAGTGGCTCCAAATTAAGTTGTTGGAAGGCTATTAATTTACAAACATCCCAATATTTATATGTTGGAAGGCCATTTTTATGGATACAGCCCAACGTGAGCGTTGGAGGAACATCCCAACACGAGTTGTTGGAAGACTCTTGTGGTGACATTTATACTTTTAACTACCTTAATGCGCATATTCATGATTGTCATTCTATTTTAGGCAATGGGTTGTGAACACACATGTTGCAAGTTTTGTATGGGCGGAACTTGGAACTGAGTGGATTTACAATGCCTTTGCTGTGTGAACATTTCTCAAAGTATTTCAGATCATTTTATTACAAACTTATGAACTCACCAACCTTTGTGTTGACACTTTTTAGCATATTTATCTCATGTCATAAGGCGATAGCATTTCATGGAGCTTTTGGGTCTCATGGCATACATTGGAGTCTAGTGTTTTTATCTATTACCATTCGACATGTTTTGTAAACCTTTATGTATTGTCAAACTTTGGAATCTCATGTGTTGTAAACTTTAACTTATATAATCGAATGGTAAACTCTTTAAAACGTCTCATTATAGAGGTCGTTTTCTTTATCCATACTTTGTGCTATGACGTCATACCCCAATGACACTATCGTTCCGCTGCGATATTTTGGGGGTGTGACAGTGAATTCCTTAAAAAAAAATTAAACTTTATTAAAACTTTCAGGTAAATATTGTCTATGGTTCCTCAATAGTAGTCATTGATTTTTATAGTTTTGTTATATCATGAACTTGTGAACTAAAATATATATTTACACTTGACATATATCCTATATTGAAAAGTTAGTAATGGATATATCGTTTACTAAAGGCCAAATGCAGAGTATTATTCTTGGTAAAGGAAAACTTTGAAACCTATCAAATAACAATTACTCACTAAGTTTACGTTTTCTTATTTTTCCTATGCGAAGTCTTTTGTTGTATTTTTATTTTTTAATTAAAATTTATAGCGTAGTTAATTTAGTAACGACTAAATTCATATTACATGTTATATCGTATTATAATATTATAATAAAAAAATGAAAGACGACTTGATCACAACTTCATATCAACATACAATGTTTATCATTTATGTTATAAAACGAGTATTTTTTACACATGAGAAATTTACTTGCTACAAACAAATAGTTATCCTTAAAACCAATATAAAAACCATCTTGGGCCGTGCTTAGAACGACCTAAAATGCTACCTAGTTATATGTAACAAATTGAAATGTAGAAAATCATTTTAGAGTAAATTACACGAATAGTCTTGTGGTTATACAAAAGATTTCGATTTAGTCCCTAAATATTTAAATTACACTTATAATCCTTGTGGTTCTCAAATAAGTACATTTTTGTCCCTAGCTCCATTAACATTTTATAAATGAAGAAAATTCCTTCAAGTTTCCAGCCAAACACCTGCACCCACACCTATATATAGGGGTGAGCATAAAAACCGAAAAACCGAGTCGAAACCGAAAAAACCGAAAAAGCCGAACCGAAAAAACCGCCCCATTTGACAAACCGGTGGTGGTGGTTTTGAATTTTCTAAAAACCGAATGTTTGGGGCGGTTTTTGGTTTCATAAGAAAAACCGAATCGAGAAAACCGGCCCGCCCCACCTTTATGTATGTTTTATATTTATCTATATAAGAGCTATGCTATTTAATTTTAAAGATTTGAGTATACATGCAACTTTATTTATTAGAGAAAAAAAAGTAATAGTGTTGTTTATTATTAATACATTCAAATATGTTATATTAATATATATTATATCTTTGTTTTTGAGCAATAGTGTTATTTGAATGTTTTTTGCGAGCGTAAAAGTGCAAAGCCGCAAAGACATGCATTTTATGTTTTAGATTCATGTTTGGTTGTTTTGTACGTTTTTTCGAAGCTTTGGATTGTTGGATATTATGCAATTATTTTGTTTAAATATTTTTGCTTGAAATCTAGGAATCGTAAACACTCTATAAGATTAAAAATAACTTGTTTTCTAGTAAGAAAAAAACGAATAAAAACCGAAACCGAACCGATTCAATGTCAAAAACCGAAAAACCGAAACCGAAAAAACCGACACCAAATGGTTTGTAGTTTTCAAAAACCAAAATATATGGTTCGGTTTTTGGTTTTACCATAAAACCGCCCCACCCCGCTCCATGCTCACCCCTACCTATATATTCCTCAGCTACACAGAATTCAAACACCTCCTTCCTTAAACTTTTCAATTTACCCATGAAAATAAAAGTATTAGTAGTTTAAAATTATTATTGACGTGCGAATCTAGATTATAAAGCCCCTTTTGAGCTTAGTAGTAATATATATTGAAGTAATACATACACTTATTATTAAAAAAACTTATTGTTTATTAAAATTGGATAACATTGATTTTTTTTACCTATACCAAATTTTCACATATATATTTAATCACGCCTTCAATAATCTAGATATATACATTTTGATCACGTCTTGATAATCTCGACATTTATAGTCAACTTTTCATTCAATTAAAAATTGAGGTGTACTTTGTACTTTTAGATTTGCTGGAAAAGTTTGATTGCCTATAATAGAGAAAATGCTCAAAAAAGAACAATCTTTCAACCTTGATATATTATACGGTCATTTTCAACCCTCTTTTTCTATTTTGGTCAGACTCGATTGCTCAATTGCTCGACTTTACTCAATTTTTGACACGTGTCATTTTATTATACTTTTTTTGGTACAAAAAAGTACAATTTTTGTACTTTTTCTGCTCGGATCCACCAATTTTTTGACATATGTCATTCTTTTGTATATATGTACCAAAAAAGTACAAAAAAATAACACGTGTCAAAAATTTGATGGAGTCGAGCAGTTGAGCAGTCGAGTATAAACAAAATGAGAAAAGAGGTTAAAAATGACCATAGTGTGGATCAAGGTTTAAAAATTGTACCTTTTTGGTCATTTTCTCTTTACAATTTGAGTTGGTGTATTTGTTTTTAAAGTTTTGGTGGATGATGGGTTGAAAAATAGGGTGTTATGTGGAACTAAGAGATATGTGTGTATTAACTCAGAGGGTGTTTGGGTAGAATTTAGGTCTAGTTTGGTTTATAGGTTTTGCCAAGTTTAGGCTGAAAGTAATCTTCAGTCAAACGTTTGATACCAATCTGATGCTTTGACACATGGGTTTGATCCTCACAAATTCAACCCCACCTAATATGGTGACTTTTTACAAACCATGCAACTAAAAAATTATTTCATACGTTTATAATTTTTACAACCACATGTTATTTCAATTTATTTTGTCTTTTTCTCAAGTCTTATTTTTAAATAATATATTTTTATCTAATTAATTTATAAAACAAATACAATATTAATATTATTTAATACTTTTCTCTCTCATAATCCAAATCTTAATCTTAAACCTATCTACGAACCAAACGAGCCCTTAAAGGTTATTATTGTTGTTTACCTAATGTTAAGGTTGTTAGGGACTATAGGTGTGCAAATTTGAGAACAACAAAGACTGTGAATGTAAATTTTAAGACTTAGGGACTAGAAATGAAATTTTTGTATAACTACAAGGACTATTCATGTAATTTACTCATCAATTTATGAGTTAAGCTCAACTTTTGAGGTGAGTCGAGATTTAATTAACTATAAATGTTTCATATAAAAAGCACCCTAACGTTATACACTTACTAGCAGGGTACCCGCACAATACGACGGCGGGTACTCTATGACTATATTTTGCGGCGAGAAAATGTTGTGTGGTTATATGTTTTTTTACTAGCAATAACTGTACAATTAAATGATAATTTAAATTAAAATAACGTTAAGCAATTAAAAGAAATGTCATTTCGTAGCATTTTCTAAAAATAGTCCCAAATTCTTTATATGCTAGTAGAGATATATAAATAATTTATTTAGGTAATTCGAGTTATTTGGTTCTGTTTTCGGTTTTACTCAGAATTTCTTTTTAACCAAACAAACCGAACCGAATAAAACGAAAAACCCGATAACTGATTAACACCCCTACTAAATATAACCATATACGTTTCAATTTTCAGCCCAATGTATCATTAACCAAAGACAACATTTGAATAACACAAATTACAGTCCGTGATTTTGAACAAACTTAGGCTCAATAAGAAATAACCAAGACCAACCCACAAAGTATTTAAAATTTTGCTCTTTTGAATGTTAAGTTATTAGGCCACAAATATTGACAGTTTGCCACCAACTAAAAGGGTTAAAAACACACAACCTTAATTTTTCTCTAACCCTAAATCATTTCACCTTTTGCAGCCACTCTTTTCTCAAATGTAGCTACAACCTTTAAAATTCGTCCCTTCCATTCAACCAAAAGCAAATCAAACATGATCTTATCTTCATATTCGAGGAACAAATACAAGCACCCCTTTTTCTTCTCTTAACCGGTTTTCAGATCTTATTGTTTTGTTATAGATCTATGATGAGTTTGATTTTCGAATATATATTATCTTGTGACTAAATTATAGAACCAATGATCTCAGTTTTCTCAATGATCTCAGTTTTTGTCGTTTTTTAGGATAGTTTTTGTTTTGAGGAGATGGGTTTAGGATAGTTTTTGTTTGATGTTGTTTGTTTTGGTTAATAGTATATTGCACTTCATCTAGAACTTCTTTCTTTTTCTTTTTCTTTTCTTGGACCGATGAAGACACAGATCTGGTGTCTAAATATGAACTGGGGTTATGCTAACCATGTGGTTATTCGTAGTTTTGGTTTGGTCAAATGAGATAAAATGAGATTTTTTTTTTTTGGTTCGGACATGGTGATGGATTTAGGATAGATTGTGGTCTCGGGTAGGCTGTTTAGATTACACAACGGCCACGGTGATTTGTTCGGACATAGAGATTTTTTTTTTTTTTTTTTTTTTTTTTTTTCGTTAGTGTTCTTGTTCGAACCAGATAGGTGAGGGCGATTGATTTGGAGTTGGGTTGAATATTCTATGTATTTGTTTCTCAGATTTATTTTTTAGTGTTGGCTTGGCTTGTAGCTTGATTAGATTTTACATTGTAATTAAATGCTTATATATTTTGTTGAATGGGTGAATTAAATAGTGTATTAATTGTATGTGTTGAATATTGGTTTTTTAGTTGTATTTGTGCTTCAAATAGTTGTAAATTATGCTTTGTTACTTGTATTTGCTTAAAATCTATATTAGGAAATCTTAAAAATTAAATAGGAGAGAAGTTCTTAAATGCATTATAAGTAGTATAGATAAAGAATGAACCAACAATGTTTCGAATTTACTTAACAAAAAAAACTAAAATAAAGAGCCGTTAACTTGTGAAGATTGGGCTAAAAAAAATAGTTTACTAAATAATAATGTATCATCTAGACATAAATTAAGCAAGTAGCAAGAACACATCACAATACTCAATAACATAAATTAGTTCAACAAAAGCCTCTCCGTAACTATAATTATTCCATGTGGCTGTAAACTGTTTTTAAATCTATGGCATTAAGCAAAATTTACAATAAAATATGATTTTCTAGAATAGAAATGAACCAGGATGAGATAATAAACAAATGAAAAGTTTAAAGAGAGAAGATGACTTACAAATTTTTTGATTGGTTAAGAACCAAAGAGAGTGGATATGAATAATGCAAATAAACTATGTCACATATATAACTCAAGTTAAGTATTAAAACGAGAGTTGACTTCAAGTCTTCAAAACATACACTTGTAGTCCTCCTATTTTTGATAAGTTGCAACTTAGTTCTTAAAAATTAACATTCAGATGTTTCATTATACAGATTCTTTAGCTTGAATGGTGCAATAATGGGCGACATGAGTGTTTTTTTTCTTTATTATTTTATGACAAAGTTGAGGGCTAACTTTGTATTTTTATGAGACCTAATGATTGAAGTTAAAATTTTGAAAAAGAAAACAAGAAGAAACGCGTGAATAGATATGAGTTTGTATTTTCTTGACTATGTATATCCTTTAGTCTTATTATGATTATGTGCGAAAGTATAGGCAACACAAGATGAACAATAGAACCTTTATTCAGATCTAAGCTGCAATAGTCAGCTTAGATTAAGTTTACAATAGTATCCGAATGTTACAAGATTAGATTAATGTCAATGAGACAATAATCATGTAAATGTAAATACTAGACAAGATCAGTGAAATGATCTGAAAGAAGAGAAGAGAGTGATACAAAAGACTGCACACTCAAGTGTGTGTAACCCTAGATTAAGGGACTTATTAAATAGTAGATTAAGTTTCACTAAGACCCCTCTAACGGCTATAAATGATTCATCAGCAGAAACGATGAAAGCTTCAGCAGAAATGAACACCTTGGAACTTTAAATCTTTTATCCTTTGTCCAAGTTTAACCCCTGTAATTAATCCTGCAATGAACCATAACTTGAAAGCCATTAGCAATTGATAGAATGATATGTTTGCCACAGATTATCACCCCAAAATTTAACATTCCCCCTTAATCTGATTGAGCAAACATATCAAACAATATCAATTTTTCACACAAAAATTTATGCTGATAGACAGGGAGGTTCTTTGTGAGTATGTCTGCAGTTTGGTTTGAAGAGCCAATCTTTTTAGCATTTATAACACCTCTAGCAATTTTTTCCCTGAAGAAGTGAACATCAATTTCAAAGTGTTTTGATCTTTCATGGAAAACAGGGTTGACAGAAAGTTGTAAAGCAGATTTGTTGTCACAAAAAAGATTGACAGGAAGATTGATATCAACTTTTAGATCTTTTAGGATTTTTTGAATCCAAATGATTTCACAGGCAGCAGTAGACATAGATCTATATTCTGCTTCTGTGGAAGATTTTGAAAGAGTGTTTTTTTTTTTTTTTTTTTACTTTTCCATGAGATTAAACAATCATTGAAGAAAACACAATAACATGTGTCTGATTTTCTGGTTTTCTTGCATTTGGCCCAATCAGCATCACTATATATCCTTCAAGATGATTTTCAGAGTTGCTGAAATTGTACCTTAGACCTTTTCCTGGAGTTCCTTTTAGATATCTCAGAACATTGAGGGCACATTCCAGATGAGATTTTAAGGGAGAATGCATATATTGTGCCAGACAATGAATTGAGTATGAGATGTCAGGTCTTGTATGGGTGAGATAGATAAGTTTCCCAAGTAACTTCTGATAACCAGTGATGTTGACAAGCAAGGGGTCATCAGCAGTGGGAATGTATGGAAGCACAGAGTTAGGTTCCATAGGAGTGGACACAGGTTTGCACCCAAGAAGACCAAATTCTTTGAGGAGTTCAAGACAGTATTTTCTTTGAGAAAGGCAAATGTCATTCCCAGTTTTTAAAACTTCAATGCCAAGGAAATATTTTAGATTTCCCAAGTCTTTGATATGAAATTTGGATTTTAGAAACTCTTTAAAAAGATTTATCTCATCAATACAGTTTCCAGTAAGAACAATATCATCCACATAAACAAGCAGAGCAATAAACTTGTTATTCTCTGTTTTGGTGAACAAGGAGTGATCATTAACAGATTGAACAAAGTTATTTTCTTTTAAAACACTGACAAGTTTTTCATTCCATTTCCTGGGAGCTTGTTTTAGGCCATATAGAGACTTGACAAGTTTACAAACTTTATTTTTATTGTTCTCATTACAGAACCCCTTGGGGATGGTCATATAGATATCCTCATCAAGATCTCCATACAAGAAAGCATTGTTAACATCAAGTTGAAAAAGAGGCCATTTGTTTTTTACAGCTAAGGCAATAAGACATCTAACAGTAGACATTTTCACAACAGGGGAAAAAGTTTCATCATAGTCTATTCCTTCCCTTTGGTTATAGCCTTTAACAACTAATCTAACCTTGTATCTATCAACTTCACCATTGGCTTTATACTTGATTTTAAAGATCCATTTGTACCCAATAGGAGTTCTATTAGGAGGTAGATCAGTTATATCCCAAGCATGGTTTTCATTTAAGGCCTTAATTTCAGAGTTCATAGCATCAACCCAATTACTATCAAGGATAGCTTCTTCATAACAGGTAGGTTCAATACTTTTATTAAGACTAGATGCAAAGCAGTAATTATCTTTGTTAAGATTAGAGTAATTAACAACCTTTTCAACACCATATTTGACTTTTCCTTCTACAATAAAGTCGTTAAGATTACTGGGCAACTTAGAGACTCTGGTTGACCTTCTAGCAGTAGTGGCTGGCAAGCCTCTTTCTTGTTCAGCAGAATCAGGTGTAGTATCAGCAGAATCAGAAGATGCATTAGCAGGATGTGATTCATGTGATATGGTGCCCTCAGGGTGTGTATTATCATCTATAGATGTTGCAATTGGTTCGTTAATCCTAGTAGGATGACTTACCACTGTGCCATCATCATAGGATGTCACTCTCCCTTCATCATTGGACTTATTTGTGAGTCAAAGAAATTTTTGTGATTTAAATCTTTTGGTAAAAAAGTTTCAACAAAAGGTTTTGACAAAGTATTTTTCATTTTTAAGGGAAAAACAGTTTCATAAAATTTGACATCTCTGGAGTAAAAGATATTTTTTGTTTCTAGGCTCAAGAGTTTATAGCCTTTCTTCTCATTTGAGTAACCAATAAGGACACTTTTTTCAGACCTACTACCAAATTTATCAGAGATGTTGAGAATGGTGGCATAGCATAAGCAGCCAAAGACTCTAAGGAGAGAGAGTGAAGGGTCATGCCCATACACAAGGAAGAAGGGGGACTTGCCAGACAGAACTGAAGAGGGTAACCTGTTTATGACATAGGCAGCAGTTAGAACACATTCAGACCAAAGATTTAGAGGTAATTCCCCCTAAAACATAAGGGATCTAGCTACATGGTCACACTGTTGATAGATGTTATGATCTTGTTGGTTCTCCTGCTGGATATGTTAAAAGGAATTTTAATGGTAAACCTTTCAGCAGTAACAATGTTTCTGCTGAAACTAATCATGTCACTGATAATTGTGCTAGCAATTCTCCTGTTTCCTTGTCTAATGAACAGCTCTCCAGACTTATGAGTCTTCTCAATGACAACAATGTGTCATCTGCTAATGCCAACTTGGCAGGTAAAATTTTTTCAGGAACCTTCTTTAATGGCAGTGTCATTGGTATTGTTAGGATGCAGATACAAAGCATCACCAAAGGATAAGCTTTTCTCAGTGGAAGAGCCACCAATATTATCATCACCAATAGCCATAATTCAAGCAATAAGACAGATAGATATAATAAGACAGACAAAGAGTCACAGACAGAGATAATAATAAGACAAAAGACAAAGTAATAAGACCTTGAATTTAAGAAACAACAGGTACCAAGCCTGTGGACTAGGGTAAACCAGAGCAGGTATTCGTACCACTCAAAGGTGGCAGATCAAGATGTTAGTCTACCCGTTTGCACCCACAAAGACTTAAGTATTGTATGTTTGAAGAAAGGATAAGACTTAGACTTACAGAGAAATATGCAGCGGAAGAACAAGTCACAATTACCCTAGATTCACTTAGTCTAGGGCTAATTGTAAGTAGAATATAATCAGTGATTACGCTAGTAGCAATAACCCCAAACCACCAATTTGTTGCCGAAGAGAATCAATGAGCCTGTATCTCTGATACCATGTGCGAAAGTATAGGCAACACAAGATGAACAATAGAACCTTTATTCATATCTAAGCTGCAATAGTCAGCTTAGATTAAGTTTACAATAGTATCCGAATGTTACAAGATTAGATTAATGTCAATGAGACAATAATCATGTAAATGTAAAGACTAGACAAGATCAGTGAAATGATCAGAAAGAAGAGAAGAGAGTGATACAAAAGACTGCACACTCAAGTGTGTGTAACCCTAGATTAAGGGACTTATTAAATAGGAGATTAAGTTTCACTAAGACCCCTCTAACGGCTATAAATGATTCATCAGCAGAAACGATGAAAGC
Organism: Chrysanthemum seticuspe; assembly: GCA_019973895.1. NCBI lineage: Eukaryota > Viridiplantae > Streptophyta > Magnoliopsida > Asterales > Asteraceae > Chrysanthemum > Chrysanthemum seticuspe. The sequence goes on along the minus strand of BPTQ01000002.1, from coordinate 12,576,331 downwards.
TTCAGCAGAAATGAACACCTTGGAACTTTAAATCTTTTATCCTTTGTCCAAGTTTAACCTCTGTAATTAATCCTGCAATGAACCATAACTTGAAAGCCATTAGCAATTGATAGAATGATATGTTTGCCACAGATTATCACCCCAAAATTTAACAGATTAAAATGACAGCCATAGAAAAAAAAAAGAAGAAGAAGACAAAGTCTTGATTGCGAACTTTGACATTTCTCATATGTACGTTTACCATTAATTTCATGCAAATCCATATATCATGCATGTGCAAGCGGATAGAATAGTAACCATGCATTACTTTTGGCATTATAAAAATTTGATAATCTTTTACGTTAATGGAGGGAATGACAATTGATTTTGACCAAGTCTTTGTTGTTTGCTACTTTTATCTAATCATTTAGTAAATAAGTATCATTTCTTATAAGGATTAGCTTCTTAATCATCTGCCTCATTTTAAGAATTTCGTTTTCACTTATAGCCATAAATAAAACAGATGCTCAAATTTACATTATTAATGATAGACTTTTTACATAGTAGCTTTACTTTACTCTCCTGTATTCCTCCCCATTACATCCAATACACTTAGTCAAATAAAATATCAATTTCATTGCTAGATTTTTCTTGTGAAATTACCGGTTCGAATATACGAAATTTCACTTGACAAACTTCCTTAACCGGTTGTTTAGCTATCGTTATGTAGATTACAAGTTTCAAAGTTTTTAGGTTCACGAGTCAAGATTACTTGGGCAACAAGGTTCTTAAAATTGGTTTGAGTGGTGGATTGATTCTCCTAGGGGGAAATTGTTTTCTTTTGCCACAAGGTTCTTGAAGTTTCAGTTTTGAGCTTCAAAAGATGACAAGGTTTTGCTGATTTAGATTGGAGTAAATGCTGATTTAGCTTGTATTCAGTTTATCAGCTATATATGTAAGAACATATGTTGTGGTTCGTGAATTAGTAGGAAAATTCCTTATAATTTGTTGGTAAGTATGAGAGTATCTCGAAATGGATTTGTCAAACATTCCCTCTCAAGTCACAATTAACATTCTAATTAACAAAATAGGTTGACAGAAAGATACACACATTGAACGCACCCACAAAGGTGTGGATTGGTGCTGATTTTAGCACAAGAGAAAACTACGCATTAATTTATGCCTCATGATACAATGGGATTATCTACACTGTGAAGCTCAATATTGTATCTATAAGTGGTCCTAACTCCTAATGATGTTTATAATAACCTGCAAAAATTTGCTTTCTCTAACTTACTAATATTAGAAAGTGATCGACAGTAGATCAAATTCTTTCAATGGTAACCAAAACTTGAGCGGGTTACTGATTAATATTGTCTTTAAATTCAAGTATCTTTGAATTGGTTTCTGTTCACATAATCGGTGACCACCAATATAAAGGGGGAAAAAAAAAAAAAAAGAGAAATAAATATATCAAAATAGAAAACATAAATTTATTTTGACCAGAAATAGTCTTTAGATTGGACCACAGGATGATGTCAATCTACAAAAGTCTTTTGATGCTGGATTCTATTGGCCAACAATATTCAAAGAAGCCCATATCTTGTTCAAAACTGTAAATTTCCTCCCAATTACATCATGACGAGTTAATCAATTTCCTCCTATGTTACATAAAATTGCGAGTCAAAATGAACGAAACTTCCTTCATCAATCAGTGAAAGTGAAAGTATGTTCAATAAGCGTAGCGTGCTACAATATGATCATCTTTGGTGGATGGGCCTAAAAAATAAATATACAAGAGAAAGTAAAGACCAGGGTCAAGGATTCGATCATAATTAGCAAAATATGTTTCCAAATGCAACCGTACTCTTAGCCTCGACAAGCATGATAGAAAATCTTTACCAGAGATTTAAACTGCAGCAAGGCTTATGAATTGCAGCAACTTCAAAACCAAAAACAAATGTACACATCGGCAGGTAGCAAAAACAAACAAGTTGACGAGTAATAGCTGCTAAACAGTTTGCCAATCAAATATCAATAAGTTCTACTGATGTACATTTCAACAAACACCTCTGTGTGGTACATGTAAAGCTCATTATAATATGGGTCAATCTAAGAAACTTACTGTGAAATAGATAAAAGAGTACCATCGTAGTGGTATCACAAGAAGCACCACCTATACAGAGTTGGACTAGTAGAAAATACAATGCTATCCATTTCCTCTCAAGAAACCACCTGGGTGATATTGACAACCTGATGCAGGGTATGGTGAGAAGTTTATGTATATATATGTGTTTCTCCCTGGTACAGAGTAGGTGGAGTCCAAGGATACGCGAAAGGCAATCTTGGAAGAACCCATGTCAATACCGCTTATAGTGAAAGATGTATTCTTGGAGAATGGGTTGAAATCTGACCCGTATGTAAATGGATCGAAATGCATGTCGCATGTCCAGGCAGCTACCTTAAGGAAATGATCTTCAGCTATTCATGTAACAAAGAGGAGGTCCAGAAGGTAGGTATCAAAGATGAGTGTTTTCTGTATGAAAACAAATGTCAGGTTTTTCTTTCAAAAGAATGAGCATGTTGTCTTGATTGTTGGTCAAGCTAGCATTGGCAAAAGCACAAATTCCAAAAATGTGCTTTGCTTATGATATTAGACAACCCGTAATGGTCACTAAAACCATCAACTTCATGTCAAAGCCACATCGTTATTCAGCACACCACCAAATCAAACACATAAAAACACCCCACTTTGGCACATACATACCTCACCTACACACAAAAAAAAAAAAAAAAAATGTTTGGTGGTCCGCACTGCGAAACCGTGGCTTTCGACATATGTAATGGTCATCATGTGTGGCTTTCGACATATATATGTTTGCCGAAGAGTTTCTTTTTGCTCTTTTGCAATAAGTTTTTCATCATCTGATTTTTGTCATATTGTATGCATGAAAGAAAATCAAACTAGCTGGACGTTCACTATTGCGGGGCCTCAACAGTTTCTCGTCCGGAATGCTAAAATCACAACAGGAGTAATCTAGATGTGGTAGTTTTGACCCATTTGTTCATGAATGGGTCGATTTGGGTTCTGTTTTTCTCTAATTGTCCAAATGGGTAAATTAAAAGTTTCAACTTGAAAGGTAACAAGTCAAATGGTTCGAAAGTCACCCAATTGTATTTTTAATGCTTAAAACCTCCCATATTGTATTATTTTATATAAAAATAAAAATCTGTTAAATTTATATATTGTAATCATGTCTCCACCTATATATATTAATTTAGTGTAAAACACTTCTTTAATTTGTGACTTTTACAGCAAATAAGGACTTTCATACAAATGTGATCCAATTTGAAAGTGGTGGACAACTCAGGGGCAAAACGAGTTATGTGCATACAAGCTTTGAAAGGGAACAAAGGAGCCAGATTAGGGGACACGATAGTAACATCAGTGAAGGAAGCCCAATCAGGCGGAAAAGTAAAGAAAGGACAGGTGGTGTATGGTGTGGTTGTCTGAGCTGCCATGCAGTCGGTCTGATTGGAGTGAGGTTAAGTTTGATTATAATGCTGTTGTACTCGTCAACAAGCAAGGTGAACCGATTGGGACCAAGGTTTTTGGCTCGGTTCCACATGAGCTAAGGAAGAAAAAGCATGTCAAGATTCTTAATCTTGCTCAGCATATTGCATGAGGTATGAATCCTTCCATGCTTGTTGAGTTGTTTTGTCCCTCTTTCCTCCCATTTTTTCTGTTCAGAACTTAAAGGTGGCAATTTTAACCCCTTTACTTACGAATTTCTGATCTGGGTCATGCACTCATGCTTATCTCTAGTATGTATAATCGTCCAAGTGTATAACAGCTAATAGATAAAAACTGCTTAATGAAAACAGGGCGAATGGGTCAAAACAGATTGTTAGTTTCCTAAATGTATATTAAATGCATAATACTTCCTCATTCATTTAACTAAAAAACTTAAATTCGTTCCGACGTAATCTAATTTTTTAGTCTTGCAAGACTCTATTTTCCTATTGAAATTTTGGCAAAACAGTTTTTACCAAAAACAGAACTCTGTTTTGACCAGTTGCACAACAAGACCATTTCGTCACTTGTGTGGAAACTAGATTAAAAAAGTTAGGATTCTGCTTCTTTCTTCTCTCTTATTTTTTTTAGTTGTTCTATCACATAAATAGGGTAGTTGGTCAAACTTGCCAAAATGACAATTGAATTTGACAAGATGGCAAAGAATTCTGCAAGATTCCTTGTGGGTTGGTCTGCTAGAAAGTTTTCAAACCTTGCGAGGTTTAGTTTTTTTGCAGCAGATGTGGGATTTTATGGTGAAAGTTGGACGCTTTTATGAAGCAACCATGAAATTGGCTTGACATGGAACTCACATAGTGAAAGTGGCCTGACATGAGACTCTTGCAAGCTCTTTCGATGCAAAAATCTGAGCCTCGCAAGGTAGCAGGAATGTAGTGGGGTTTCTGGCTACTTTGATTGATCAATTGCCATTTTGGCTACTTTGATGACCAATTTTCCCATATACATAGGTGGGTGACCCATAGAATAAGGTTTAACTGATTTGTACTCTCAGTGTTTTGTATGTGTATATATTAGTAGACCTTTTTGTTTCTTTTTTAATTGACATCAGAACTGAAGGTATCTTACACCTTTTAGCCCAGGGATTTAAAAATAGTGTAGCTTACTTTCACGACTAGTCCAACTAGATAGCACAGCTTCTTATTATGATCTGTGGTACATCTCCAAATTTGTACTGGATCGGAAATTATCCTTTGAAATTTAACAAGTTGATAACCAGTAATATGACCAAATCATATCATACCCACCTACCTTATGGGCCTTATTTCGGCAAAGCCCCTTCAATTTTGGTTACTTTTACAAGACTAAGATAGTAGCGGACCATAAACCTTACAATGCTATGCACTTATGCATTTAAGTATCATTCGAACAAAGTTAAGCATGCCATGCATCTTTTTTCTACTTCTAATCTCAAATGGACTTTTACATAAGCATATCAGCAGCATTAATTGACTATTTTTGCCTTTCAAATTGATAAAACTAATTTGTTTTTGTTTACTCTAATAATAGCCAACTTTAAGTATCTATACACTATTAAGTAATCTAACACGAACATTTAATATAAAAATATAAAAATGATGTCATGTCTTAAGTTTCAAAAGCATTGATTCTCAAAGAAACTAACCGAATCACAAACCCTTCTCTATTTCACAACTTTGAAAGTATACACCTGATAACGAGAGTTCTTAAGAAAAGTATTTCCATATTAAATAGTTTTAGACTTTAGTACATTGTCCACAAAACACAGTTAATGTGTGCTTTTTTTGTGACCTTTGCTTTGGACTTTTTGTTGACTGTAAAATTGTTCTCCTTTCAGGTTTGGGTTGGCCAACAGTGACTAGAGCGACTCAAGTTTATGTGCATTACAAGACAATGATTTTAGCTCTAGCATCACCTTGAGAAACCTGGAGCTGCTCTGTGATGCCCAAATGTACCATCAGTAGCCAAACTTGAGTCAAAAACTCACCCCCTTTCCTAAGCTGTTTCTCAAGGTGAAATCCTTTGCAGTGAGTAGCAGCATAAGTTAACGCAACTTTCCACATACGCTCTTTTTCCATCTTTTTCAAGTTAAAAGCCAGTCTGCAACCATCAAACAGTGCAGATTTGCATCGATCCCCCTTCACTTTACTAGGCAACACTTAGAATCAACTTCCAGCAGCTTTAGACATGCTTCAACTTTTTCGGTTGACCTTTTTCCTTGAAAAAAACCCATTGCTTCAGCACAGTTGTCGCGATACTGATCATGCCAATACCTATTGGCAACAGAACAGGGTAATGTCACGAGAAGATACAACAGATAGTCAGATATGTGCTTGCTTTCGATATGACATGCATATCAATATCAGAACCATCTTGATAGTCAACATTGCTGATACTCCATAGAACAGTGTCATCCTCATTTTTTTCTTTGTAGCGAAAAACTACCTTTCTGAGTACATAACAGATTGGAGTGGACAACCATATACTCCTGAAACTGACTGTAAATCAATTCTTTTTGGTTGTCAGAAACTTTGTTGTATGTCTTGTAACTGTGATGTTCAGGATGTAAATGAGTATTGACTGTAAGGGCGTGTTCAGCGACCTCCTCCACATTTACATCAAACCCGTGTGACTTTGTTCTATGTCGTATTAACAAACAAGCTGGCATGTTGATGAATGATTTTTTATAACTCCATATTTCTACTTTGAATTGTCACAGAATACTTGTCCACTTTCATATTAAACCAACCAAAAGAGATTTTAGTGAGTATAGATGATATTTGATTGGTGAAAAGTGCAGTTAAAGAGAATTTCTTAAATTACATGCAATTTGAAAATGGACTAGAGTAATAACTCATGTACATTTCATCAAACAACTAGAAAAAGTAAATCATATTCATTATTTTTAACTTAAATTTGCATAGCGGAAGCTTACCCGTTGGTAGGTTGCAGAAGTGAGAATCATCAATTAAAAAAAAAAACAAAAAAAACAAAAAACAAAGAGGCATTGTTTTCATGGTAAGCAAAGAATGTTTGGTGCAATTTTGTATTGACAAATGGTATCGAGATGACTTGTGGCGATAAAGTAACACATTAAAAGCATGATTCACCCAATTTCCTCTGTTATTCTTTTTCCCAAATGTCTCGTATTACCTGTTTGTATTTAATAAAAAATTGCAATGAAATACAGAAAAAAAGTTTCATTTCTTAAAAGATGTTATTCCCAAAGCAATGAGGAGATTCAAGATACAAGTGGCTATGGAAACGAAACCCATGTTTGCTTTGCAATACGTTCTTAACAATCAAGCAACCAATATATATACCAATATAACAGTCAATGAGTTCTTCTCATACACATTTCAACAAACACATGGTGTGTGCTACATAAAAAGCTCATTATAAACGAAAGTCATATGGATTATGGATGAATTAAAGAAACACAATAAATCTCATTTCAATTGAACTACCACGACCACTCTAAATAACCACCATTTGCCCCAAGTAGGCTTAACATTGCACCATGTTGTGTTGTTGGAGTTGGGAGGCCTTGGAGCATACTTAAATCTGCTTCTTGTTCTATATCTTCATCACAAATTACTCTTACTCCACACTCCTTCACCTCAACATCTTCTTTACAGAATTCATAATCTTGGAAACTAAATGTAACAAAATTCTTTGCTTCCTTCCATTTCTGTGTATCCCTCATGTAATGCAACCATATCATATATGAATCTTGGATTCCTAGCACCTGATACCCAATGTTTGCGTTTGTGATCATAGACGCTCCTTCATAGTTCTTTACAGAGTATGCTTTATATAAGTAAGGCTTTTTTCTCTTAAAAACAACACAAGTTCCGTATCCCCTAAACTTGTTGAAGCACCAATCTGAAGGTAATTCCACCTTTATATGATTTCCCGTACTTCTATTTGTAAACCACTCTGGAATGCTATTCCCATGATACATTATATCTAAATCAGAATAATAGGCAATGTCTCGCGAGAAGAATTCACATCTGTCAGCCTGTAAACCCGCATACCCAAGGACAGCAGAAAGCTGGTGAATAGAGCCTTGCGAAGTTATAGATGAGTCAAGACACTGAGTCTTTGATATAGACCCCTCGCTATCAATGGTAACATTCTTAAACAGCTTTGGACAATTACTGAAATAACTGTACCTATTCCTGAATGGGTGTTTAGATGATCCTGGGCCCGTCACTTCTCTTAAGGAGGTGCAATGAGATGCACTAATATTCCTTATGCTAGGTGGAACTTCAGACAACACTTCCAGCTTCTTGCAACCATCAACATAAAGCCTTCGAAGATTAGAAAGTTGACTCAAACTTCCAGGCAAGCTAGTAAAATTGTTCCCTTCCAAGCCTAGTTCCTTTAGACATGATAAGCCTCCAATGCTCTCAGGAACTTCTAATAAATTGTTCCCTTCCAAGTTTAGTTTCTTTAGACATGATAAGCCTCCAATGCTCTCAGGGACTTCATATAAGTTGCAGTAGCTGAAATTCAGAGACTTTAACGTATGTAGACCTGCCAATGAAACTGATCTTTGGGGATGTTGTTGGTTCCATACGACCAGAGATTGAAGTCCAGCATCCAGACCAAAAGGCTTCAAGCTTTCATTTAAGCATCCCCAGCGATTCAAAACGAGAAGAGAATCCATTTCCACTTTGCTAGGAATACTCCTAGCCCGTCTGCAGTTTCTCATATTTAATACAGCAAGCCTCTTGAGCATTCCAATTGATGGATGAACTGTAACCATATTCACACAACCTTCAAGATCTAGCTCTTCGAGATTCGTAATCTCTGAGAAGTCAGGGGTGGTTGTTAGGTTACAACAATGCCTTAGCTTCATTATTTTCAACCTTCGTAAACACTGATATCAATAGAGAAAAAGATTAGTTCTTATATCTCAAGGTGTCAAACACGAACACATGTATGAACAAGTAAATACCTTTGGTGTCGTCCAAAGTTGTTTTATGTTGCTGTAAGACAGGTCAATGGCGACAATATTTTCTGGATAGAAATCTGAAGGTAAGTACTTGAAAGGGCATCCATGCCAACAAAAAAAGCTTAGCTCATTGGACAAAATATCCAAACTTCCTGAGTACTTCACATTGTAGCCCTTCAATTCTTCTTTCTGATCAAGTTCTTTCTCAGCATAAATTTTCAGGATCCGCAAATTTTTCATAAGTGCAAAAGAATTAGCGTCTATGTGAACCTCTTGACTAGATTTCCTTAACAAAAGCACTAGAACTTCAATCGCTTCAGTCATTTCCACCTGGAAAAGCAAGAACATGTAACATAAATTATAGAGAGTAACATATGCAATTGTGTATACTGTTGTATGAATATGAAGGTAAAGAAGAATATGCCACTTCTTACTTTCTTTTCACTCAATGCAGATGATATACACAATCTTCTCTGTTTCCCAGGCATGTTGAGCTCTTCACGTGTAATTTCCCTAGCCATGCTTTGAATCAATTCATGCATTTGAAGACAATCTTCAGATAATGTTATTAGGAACTTATCAGCTAGAACTTCAATAATAGCATTTGCAGAACATTGACTCCTGTGTAGTACACTTGCAGCAAAATCTTTCTTTTCCCCAATGAAAGCACATGCAATGTCAAGAAACATTCTTTTCTGATCAGATGCTAGCCCATCAAAACTTGGTCGAAGTTTTTGTAGTATATCTAAATTAGGATATGTTTGGAGTCTTTTCAATTCGCCTTCCCAAACATCCACAGGTTTTTTACGCAATAATCTACCAAAAATTTTGAGAGCCAAAGGGTGACCTTGCAAATGTATTATAACTTGGGAAGCGAGCTCTTTGAAATCTTTTGTAGGATGCATTTTGCCAAATGCATTTAAATTAAAGAGCTCAAGAGCTTCATAATAATCTAAAGACTCCATTTCATAGATTTCCACATTATGAGACCTTAGCAATTGTTTGTCTTTACAAGTGAAAATGATAAGACTTCCAGGGGAGAACCAATCAGGTGAACCCGCTAGAGCTTCTAACTGCTCCAGATCATTCACATCGTCCAAAACAAGTAGGATCGGCTTACATGCCATCCTCTGTTTTATCACCTTCGTTCCTTCACTAACACTTGATATCATCAGATTTTCTGTTTTCAGGATCTTTACAAACATTTGCTTTTGGATTTGAGTCAGGCCATGTCGTTTTGTGACTCCTTGGACATCATCGCAAAAGCATCTTCCCTCGAAGTAGGTATACATCGAGTTATAAATAGCTTTGGCAAGAGTAGTTTTTCCTATTCCGCTAAAGCCACATATTCCAATCATGTGCACCTTATCGGACCCAACAAAACGCAACAAGTTCAATTCACGTACACGGGCATCTACACTAACAAGGTTCTCAGCAACATCCAAGGGTCCGTCAGATATAACATTGAGGATTTCTTTGGAGATGTTGTCAATGAACTTGAACTCGTACCTATTTACCAAAAAGAGCTACAAATAAATACAGCGAACTTTCAAACAAATTTATAAAAGAGACAATTTATTGCACCTCAGTAAATTTGAATGAAAAGAATTATGTTTGCAATAACACAAATTTACCCGTTTGTCATTTCCTGGAGATCGAATCCCGATAGATCAGCTGCAACAGATAATGCTTCCTTCCATTTATCCACCTCTGCTCTATTTAAAACATCATGTTGTGCAAACGCTTCAGCATAGCTCTCTGTTTGTTTCCTAACCACATTAGGTTTAACATCATAAAAGATAATCCGAACCTTGTGTTTGGGATCTTCAATCTGCTTGCACTCGAGTATTTTGACAAGTTCCCTCAGACACCATGATGAAGAAGCATAATGTTTGGAGAAGATAACTATCAAAAACCTCGATTCTTCAATGGCTTTGTATAGTTGAGGGGAAATGTATTCTCCTCTAGGCAAATCGTTATCATCTCTAAATGCATGAATCCCTTTTTGATTGAAATCATTGAACATGTGATCCATGAAGTTTTTTCGGATATCTTCGCCTCTAAAACTTACGAAGACATCATATTTCCACCGATGAGGAATGAACCTAGTAGCCATTATCAACAATGAGATCGAGCTGCATAAAGATCATCAGAATGAGTAAAAATACTAGACAGATGAAACACTAAATTAATACCAAGAATCCATGACCAAGAAGAATCAAACATGCGAGTGCTTTTGTGTTATACCACGTAACATGTAGACAGGACATACATGCTAGTTGCTTATATATGTTAGACAAATTTATATATAAAAAAAAAAAAAAAAAAAAAAAAAAAAAAAAAAGCTTGAAAGATTGCATTTCAAAAACGAAATGTGTGAGTTTGCAATTCAATCTTGTAATACTATTTAAAGAGTATTATTGTTCATATTAATATAAAATTCTGGTCTAAAAAAACTTGTTGAAATATTGGACTTGAAATATCTTTTTTTCTTTTTGAGATAAAAATGATAACTTCGACCGGATGACCCTAAAAACTACAACGATATGATCCTACCAAACTTACGAATATGACAGCCCAACAATCCAAGGACAAAACCCAAACTTACGTATAACCACCCGAGGTCAACTACTCAGTAAGTATTTGAACATGAACAGGATTCAGGGGCCGTAGCACGGCCGTAAACACTACCTAGTATATCAAAAGCTCCTTGGCCTGGACTCATAAATTCATATCACATTTACGTAACGACACAATACTATTTCTATTGAATATCAAGCAGTAGCCTCTAAGATGCCGACTTATCCATCATAATACTACCAAAAACGCACGCACTCAGTTCCCAAAATACGCAAACTATATCTTGCAATGTCTAACAAAGTATTTCCAACAACGATATCAATATCATTATCATTATCAATCGCCAAACCTTTTCACTAAAAAGCAAAATGAAAATCAGATTTAGCCTCATATAAATCATCCAATTGTCTAACCAACCATCACACACGCCTTCACCTTCCTACTAACTTCCACATCCACATCAGAAGTCCTTACCATACTATTTTTTTCCCCCTAATTTTCGAGAAACTTGACTTGAAGCATTAAGCGCCATGATAACAATCCAAACAAATATACGGCATGTATTAATTCTATTAGCTTTCACATCAATTGTCCTAACTATACTAAGTTTATTACTATTCCTTTCCATCCTAATTAACCGGCGTAACAATAATCGAAACAAACAATGAAACAAATTAACTAAACAACAGATCTAAGCTTCTAGTCATCAACTGATCCAATTGCACATTCACAATACATAAAAAATATAACCACAATCGCTCAGTGAAAAGCATAACCGGTCGAATTGTTTAGTGCATTAGATCGAATAATTAAAAACTTTCAAAATGAAAATGAGATACTATAAGATATGCAACGAAAAAAATATATATAAAAAAAAAGTAAGTGGAGAATAGAAATATTTACCGATGGAAGTAGTCTTTGGGTGAATGCAATCAAAATGGAAGTTCCAGTTGAGTAAAAGTATTGGTTCGTGTGAATGAATATATGTGCAATCAAATGGAAGGTCAAATGAAGTTACTTGGAAAGAGTAAAGGCTAGTGGTTGGTTGACTCCAAGTCAACTTTAGTTTCACTTCTAGTCCATCACTTTTAAGAAAATTAACAAAGGTGGTGATGGATTTTTATTTGGAAAAAAGCTATAAAGTCACAACTTACTTTACAAAAAAACTCATTATTCTCTATCTACTTCACTTATTGTCATAATACATAACCGTTTTCATTTTATTCGGATATTTTCTGTCCGTTTTTATCCGTTTTCGTAAATCGTCCATTTTTATCCGTTTTCATTTTAATATGTCTGGATAAAAAAAGATAAAAACGGATAAAAGCCGTTTTGACGTGGATAATAAAAACTGTTTTTATCCGTTTTTATCTGTTTTTATCCGGACAGATTAAAATGAAAACGGATAAAAATGGACGATTTACGAAAACGGATAAAAGAAATTTGGTTCGTGTGAATGAATAATAATATATATGCAATCAAATAGAAGATCAAATGAAGTTACTTGGAAAGAGTAAAGGCAAGTGGTTGGTTGACTCCAAGTCAACTTTAATTTCGCTTCTAGTCCCTTGACTTTAAGAAAATTAACAAAGGCGGTGATGGATTTTTATTTCTATTTGACATTACTGCTGATTAACAAAAATATATGAAACTCAGATCACCAATTCAGCCATTGAAGACAATTATATATGCTTTAGATAGCCTAACCTAGTAATCCAAACACCCCCAAAGAATTCAGAGCTTGCGGGTCACTTTTTAGAATTGAGAACTTGCATTATGTGTTTCTCTATGATCAAAATCCTATCACGGATGATCAATAATCTGAAGTTAAATCATAATTATCAGTAACATCAACAACGATAACAACACACATTCTCCTTTGTACTCTTTTGCAAAAGAAAACCAGCAAAACACAAGTTTCTAATGATAGGGAAAACAATAATGCTCATGAGAAGAAAATGTTTCACTTTGAGCTTATCTCAAAGCTTGAAAACAAGAGCTTTTTGCAAAATTCAAATTATAACCTCTAGCTTGACTATTCAATAGCTTATAAACAAAATTGGAGCTTAAAAGGAGCTTATGAGAGCTTTAAAGAAGCTTGTTGAAAAGGGTGCTGTGACAGATGGCTGCTGGTGCACAGGGCAGTTTTATTCCAGCAGCCCAACTTTATGCCAGTTAAAAGCTTGTAAAGAAAAATCTTAAAAATATTCTAAAAATATCAGGTTAAAAAAAACCTAGCTAATTCTAAAATCCCATAGTTACAGATTATTTGGACAAGAAATGAAGAAATTAAAAATCCAAAAGTAGAGCCTATTGAAAACTGTTTTTGTATTTTTTACTTTTTTAGAAACCTTGAATTTTGACTAAAATGAGCTTTGATTAAATCTAACTTGATCTAATTGTTGAAATAAGCTAAGATAAACTAAACAAGCTATCTCTACTGATCCTGGAACTAAATCATAGCTTATGCAGACTAAGGATAACCACAGCAGGCTGTCATGAAATTTGAAACTGATTTTGACTTTTGCTCAAATGAGTTGTTGAATTTATGCAATAACTAACTTAATTAGACCAGTAATGAGCTAAGTGAACTACCTTTTACCTCTGTAACAGTCTTGAATACAGATTTATGCACTAAACCAAACATCCCTTTAAATGATTTTTGAAAACAGTTTTGAAGTAAAAGTGCTACAATAGCTAAGACACCCTTGAAAACAGTTTTGACTAACTTAATTAAGCTATTTAGAGTGATTATAACTAGTCTAAACACTAAATACCAACAACTATAACATAAGACAGTTTGATCAGATAACAACACACATTCTCCTTCGTACTCTTTTGCAAAAGAAAACCAGCAAAACACAAGTTTCTAATGATAGGGAAAACTGTAATGCTCATGAGAAGAAAATGTTTCAGCAAATTAAGCATGTTCATACTAACTAGCTGCCATTGTTGAGGTCAATCTAAAGAATTCGGTTGGTGGATCAGAGTTGGCATCAATCATCATGTTTGAAAAAGAACAGAAATGATCTTAAAGTTCAAATAAATTAAGGTTGGAGGTCGTCAAGGTGGCACAGATTGTGTTGGATGCTCTCACTAAACTTAGTATATTGCACATGTCTTAGTTTGGTAACAATTATGTTAGTTTCAATTACATGTTTTCTTTTGTAGTAGTTACTTTAGCATCAAATTTTGTGAATATATATAGCTAGTAGCACGACATTAGCGAGAAAGTTAGTATGAAGAATGTGTATCTAGCAGTTGGTACACAAGTTAAAGTTTGTAACTTGGTACTTTAATCTTAACTATATATGTGTTAATAAATAAGTGGAGATCAAACAGATACAAATAATAGTTTCGTCAGTATAGCTATCTCAACTTGGAATGTATTTTAATCTTCCCATAAATCCACAATATCTGGAACAGTTCGCCAGTGAAAACACAAAATTGTGCATAAGGTATAAATGTTTTGAGAGTCCACTGCAGATTGTTTCCTATTTTCATCTAAAGAACCAAGTTTACAAATTCTTGAACTTGTTAGTGCAAAAAAATTGGTCAGTAGGTAAAAAGTTGTTACAAGGTAACTAACTGATCAAATAGTACAGAACAGGTTTAAAAGAAAACATATCACCCGCTCAGCTGCAACTCGTCAAGTTCACATCTCACAGCAGAACAAGTCAACAAGACCATCCAAGTTCAAGCTTCATAATAAGATCATAGTGTTCTGTGACTTTATCTAATACATGATTGTGATGTCTTAGATCTTAATTGTATTTGTACTAGCTCAATTCAGTATAGTGTTAGTCTTATAGTTAGTAGCTTAGTCGACTTTGTTAGTTTGACTCGTGTAAGTCTGTAAATAAGACTTTATACGCTCATTTGAACTTAATGAGAAATAAAAAAATTTCCCGCCTTCTCTCATATTTGCTTTTATAACACAAGTAGAATCAATTGCAGAAACGACCTAGAAAACTTACAAACTTATTGAAGACCTAGAAGTTCATTCACATGTCTTACTTAAAGGTAGATAACTTACAAGTTTATTCGCTGATATGAAACTAGCTATTTACGTAGATCCTTGTTGACATCTCTTTTGAATGAAGTGAAGGGGAAGTTTGCAGGTGAAGTGATACAGAAGGTAAGAACCTGGGTGTATATGTGTTTGGGTGTTTGTCCCATGTACAAAGAAGGTGTAGACTAAGGATAAGGGAAAGGCAATCTTGGAACATAAGCGGTGGTTAATACTGGCGATGAGTAATCGTTTGAACCAAAGTCAATATCGCTTATGTGCCTCTTTTGAATGTGTAATCATGTGAAAAGATGTATATCCGAGAAACAGGTTGAAATCTGACCCGTATGTAAATGGGTTGAAACACATGTAACATGTCCGGGCAGCTAACTCAAGGAGCTGATCTTACGCTATTAGTTCAACCAGGAACAGATGCAGAAGGTAGTTATCAAAGAAGAGCGTTTTCAGCAAAGATATGCATGTTTTAACATGATACCGAAGACATAAACTGCAGCAAGGTTTATTATCTTACTGTTCATATCGCCACTTCAAAACACAACAATCTATTCTAGACCTGTCTTAAAATCAAAAAAAATCTACAAACAGATTGTAGAGTTATAGCTAATGGCAATACTAAATGATTTCTACTCGTGCATTTCATCAAACACCTGGTGGGTGTCTCATACATGAAAGCTATTTATATAAATAAAAGACATGGATTTATGAAAGATTATTGCGGCTAATAAAAAGACCAAAAAAAAATCACAAAATCTACAGGGACATATAAATGATTATAATAAAGTTCTCTTTTTTTATCTGACTACCATGACGAATTGATTTGTCCATACTCACGTCCGCTTCTTCATCTAAATATTCTTATGGGCTTACCCTCAAAATATTCTTCATAGTAGTATGGATTGCATCCTCCCAAATAAGCTCCATCAAAGTTCTCTACAGAGTATCCCAAAAAAGATGCGGAAGGTTTTTTTCTCTTAAAAACAACACAAATTCCATATCCCCTTAACTTACTGAAGCTCCAATCTAATGGTAATTCGACATTTACATGATTTCCCTTACTTTTATTTGTAAACCAATTTGGAATGCTATTTCCTTGATAATATATATCCATATTGTGAATGGAACTTCCGGACAAACAGAACAATCCACATCTGTTATGCACATAACGAAGGAAAGAAGAAAACCGGTTTGTAGAGCCTTGGGAAGTTACAGACGAGTCGCGACACTCAGTCTCCGATATCGACACCTGGCTATCAATGACAAGATTCTCAAACAATTTTGGACAATTGCTGAGATAAGTGGACCTTCTGCTCATGATTGGGTTTGATCCCATAATTGAACATAAGGAGGTGCAACCACGTGCTTTAACAGTTTCTAGGCTATGTGGAAGTTCGGGCAACACTTCCAGCTTCTTGCAACCATCAAGTCTAAGATCTTCAAGATGAGAAAGTTGACTCAAACTTCCAGGCAAGCTAGTAAAATTGTTCCCTTCCAAGTTTAGTTCCTTCAGAGACTTTAACATATGTAAACCTGCCAATGAAACTGATCTTTGGGGATGTTGTTGCTTCCATATGAAACCAGAGATTGAAGTCCAGCATCTAGACCAAAAGGTTTCAGGCAGTTGGTTGACATTTGAACATCCCGAGAGATTCAAAACCTGAAGAGAATCTCTGAGCAGTCCGATTGATGGATGAACTGTAACCATATTCACACAACCTTCAAGATCTAGTTCTTCGAGATTTGTAATCTCTGAGAAGTCAGGGGTGGTTGTTAGGTTACAACAGTGCCTTAGCTTCATTACTTTCAACTTTCTTAAGCACTGCATCAATAAAAAAAAGATTAGTTCTTATAACTCTAATTGTCGAACACGAACACATGTATGAACAAGTAAATACCTTTGGTGTTGTCCAAAGTTGCTTTATGTTGCTGTAAGAGAGATCGATGACAACAATGTTTTCTGGATAGAAATCTGAAGGTAAGTACTTGAACGGGCATCCATGCCAACAAAACAAGCTTAGCTCATCGGACAAAAAATAAAACTTCCTGAGTACTTCACATTGTAGCCTTTCAATTCCCGTTTCTGATCAAATTCTTCCTCAACATAAATTTTCAGTATCCGCAAATGTTTCATAAGTGCAAAAGAATTAGCGTCTATGTGAACCTCTTGACTAGATTTCCTTAACATAAGGACTAGAACTTCAATCGCTTTAGTCATTTCCACCTGGAAAAGCAAGAACATGTAACATAAATTATAGAGAGTAACATATGCAATTGTGTATACTGTTGTATGAATATGAAGCTAAAGAAGAATATGCAACTTCTTACTTTCTTTTCACTTAATGCAGATGATATACACAATCTTCTCTGTTTCCCAGGCATGTTGAGCTCTTCACGTGTAATTTCCCTAGCCATGCTTTGAATCAATTCATGCATTTGAAGACAATCTCCACATACTGTTATTAGGAACTTATCAGCTAGAACTTCAATAATAGCATTTGCAGAACATTGACTGCTGTGTAGTACACTTGCAGCAAAATCTTTCTTTTCCCCAATGAAGGCACATGCAATGTCAAGAAACATTCTTTTCTCATCAGATTCTAAACTATCAAAACTTGGTCGCAGTTTTTGTACTATCTCTGAATTAGGATATGTTTGGAGTCTTTCCAATTTGCTTTTCCAAAAATCCACAGATTTTTCATACAATGATCGACCAATAACTTTGAGAGCCAAAGGGTGACCTTGCAAATATTTCACAATCTG
Organism: Chrysanthemum seticuspe; assembly: GCA_019973895.1. Classification (NCBI taxonomy): domain Eukaryota; kingdom Viridiplantae; phylum Streptophyta; class Magnoliopsida; order Asterales; family Asteraceae; genus Chrysanthemum; species Chrysanthemum seticuspe. Next base: position 12,558,454 of record BPTQ01000002.1, on the reverse strand, counting down.
GGAAGCAAATTCTTCAAAATCTTCTGTAGGATGCCTTTCATCAAATGCATTCAAACTAAAGAGCTCAAGAGCTTCATAATCATCTAAAGACTCCATTTCATAAATTTCGTCCACTTTATGAGACCTTAGCAATTGTTTGTCTTTACCAGTGAAAATAATAAGGCTTCCAGAATAAAACCAATCATGTGAACCTGCTAGTGCTTCTAACTGTTCCACATTATTCACATCATCCAAAACAAGAAGGATCCGCTTACATGTCATCCTTTGCTTTATTACCATAGAACCTTCACCAACACTTGATATCTTCAGACCAAATGGTACCAAATGGTATCAGAGCAAAATCTTGCGACCATTGTTCACCATTAATGGCTGGAATCTGTTAGAGAGTAGTTAGGAAACTGTTTTCTGTTACAATTCTGTTACACCGGAAATTTTTCTGATCATTGATCATCCACCATACAAACATCAACTCCGGTCACTCTAGACCATTCGTCCAATCCAAAATACGTTTCGTTATCATAATTGATCCGTTTTCTAATCCAAAACACGTTAGTTAGGCTGTGTATGGTGGAATACTCTGTTTTGGTGTAGCTACGGTTTCTTTTCTGAATTAGTTGTTAGTTTGTTAGTTGTTGTAACAAGAAAATGGTGGGAACAAGAAATAGCAATACAATGGAGCCACATGTAGATGATAGCATCAAGAATTGGGTTACTAATCATGTTACTACTTCTATGGCTTCATTGGAAGAAAGAATGCTCAATCTGACCAATTGTGTTACTGATTTGATGACTCAATATCAAGTGATGACTAATGATATGAATAGAATTAGAACTGGTGAAGGTTCAAGTAGATTCAGTAGGATTGGGAAGATGGAGTTTCCCAAATTTTATGGAGATGATGTGAAGGGTTGGATGTATAGAATAAAACAGTTCTTTGCAATTGATGGGGTGACTGAAGAAGACAAGGTTAAGATAGTCTCCATTCACATGTATGATAGAGCTTTGGCTTGGCATTTGCAGTTTATGAAGATACATGGAAATAATGTTACTTGGCCAGTGTATGAAGAGGCTGTTCTTAAGAGATTTGGTGAGGCTAATGAGGATCCCATGGCAGAACTTAAGAACTTGAGGTATAAAACCACAATGAAACAGTATCAGAATGATTTTGAAGCTTTGTTAACCCAGGTGAACATAACAGAAGATGAGTTAGTTAGCATGTATATAGTTGGTCTTCGTGCTGCTGTAGAAGTGAATGTGAGGATGTTCAAGCCAAGAACACTTGCAGATGCTTTTAGTTTGTCCAATCTGCAAGAAGCTGCTTTGGCTCTTGCTAAACAAAGGTATACTACTCCCATTTTAACCAATCCTAAACCTATGAATACTTTTGTGAATAGAAATATGAATTATCCTACCAAGGCTACAACTACTTTGGCTTTACCTCCACCTGTCACTCACAACGTGGTTAGGAATAATTCAGTAAGTGAAGTGAGGCCAAGAAGACAGTTAAGTCAGAAAGAATTTGATGAGAAAAGGGCAAAGGGTTTGTGTTTTTATTGTGATAAGAAATACTTGCCTGGTCATAAATGTGAGGGTCAGATGTTTACTTTGGAAGTGAAAGGATTAGAAGAGGAAGAGATAGAAGAGTGTATGGTGGAAGGGGAAGAACATGAATTGAGTCACTTTGATGAAGATACACCTCATATATCTCTTAATGCACTATCTCGTATTCCCACACATAACACTATGAGGCTTAAAGGGCATGTATTGAACCAATTGTTGCATATATTGATGGACTCAGGAAGTACACACAACTTTTTGGACTATCAAAAAGCCAAAAGACTTGGTTGTAACATTAGGAAAACTTGTCCTCTTCAAGTATCAGTGGCTGGAGGTACTAAGATGGTGAGCCAGTATATGGTTAAGGGCTTTCAATGGAAAATAAATGGTGTTTTGTTTGAAACTGATGTCATGTTATTACCATTGGGAGGCTGTGAATTGGTTCTTGGAATTCAGTGGCTATCTACTTTGGGAACAATTTTATGGAATTTTCAGGAACTAAGAATGCAGTTTGTATACAAAGGGCAAAAGGTGTTACTAAGGGGTACAACTCAGTCTGAGATTGCTTGGTTAAGTGGGAAGGATTTAGCTAGAGCAGTAGTACCCAACAGAAGTGCCAAATTGTCTGCTATGTGTTGTTTTGGTTCATCTGCTACACTACATCTGATGCAATGTACTAATGAAGAAGTGTTACCAATGCAGATGTTTTTGAGATACCCAAAGAGTTACCACCACATAGAAGTTTTGACCACACAATTCCTTTAAAAACTACTGATGTGAGTGTGAATGTTAGACCTTACAGGTATCCACCAGCTCAGAAAGATGCAATAGAAGTTATGATTAAAGAGTTACTGGATACAGGGGTGATCAGACCAAGCAATAGTCCTTTTCCTTCTCCTATTGTGTTGGTAAAAAAGAAGGATGGTTCTTGGAGGATGTGCATTGACTATAGAAATTTGAACAAACAAACTGTGAAGGACAAATTTCCTATTCCTGTGATTGAAGAGCTTATAGATGAGTTGCAAGGAGCTCAGGTATTCTCTAAACTAGACCTTAGATCAGGGTATCATCAAATTAGAATGCATGAGAAGGATGTGTACAAGACTGCTTTTAAATCTCATGAAGGACACTATGAATTTGTGGTTATGCCTTTTGGTCTAACTAATGCCCCATCCACCTTCCAAGCTTTAATGAATTCTGTGTTTAAGCCTTTTTTGAGGAAGTTTACCTTGGTATTTTTTGATGACATTCTAGTGTACAGTCCTTCTATGCTAGAACATCTTGAGCACTTGAAATTGGTTCTGCAAGTAATGAGGGACAACACATTGTTTGCAAAACAGAGCAAATGTGTGTTTGGAACAACACAAGTTGAGTATTTGGGGCATGTAATTTCTGGTAAAGGAGTATCCACAGATCCTGGTAAGATTCAAGCAATGAAAGACTGGCATGTTCCTACTAATTTGAAGCAGTTAAGAGGATTTTTGGGTTTAAATGGTATTATAGAAGGTTCATTAAAGACTATGCTAGTATCAGTCAACCCCTTACTGCACTTTTAAAAAAGAATGCTTTTAAGTGGACTACTCAGGCTCAAGAGGCTTTTGAATGTTTGCAAGCAGGAATGAGTCAATCACCTGTTTTAGCTTTGCCAAATTTCAATGAAGAGTTCATTATTGAAACTGATGCTTCTGGTTTTGGTATTGGAGCTGTTCTGCAATAGAAGGGTCATCCTATAGCTTACTTGAGTAAATATTTAGCACCTAAACACCAAGCCTTATCTACTTATGAGAAAGAATTACTTGCTGTGGTTTTAGCATTGCAGAAGTGGAGAGGGTACTTATTGGACAGGCACTTTAAAATCAGAACTGATCACTTTAGTCTGAAGTATGTTTTGGATCAAAGAATTACTACTCCTTTTCAGTCTAAGTGGTTGCCAAAGTTACTTGGTTTTGATTATGACATAGAGTATAAAAAAGGGAAAGAGAACACAGTAGCAGATGCTTTATCAAGGATTGAAAGACAAGGAGCCTTATTCACCTTGGTGACTGCTGGTGTTACTAATGAACTGATGACTGCAGTGGTGTCTACTTGGTCTAGTGATCCAATTCTTAATAAGGTGGTGGAGGAACTAAAACAAGGGACACTTACTGGTAGTAAATATACTTGGCATAATGAACAGTTAAGGAGAAAGGACAAGTGGGTAGTAGGCAAAGATGAGGATCTTAGAACAAAGCTAGTGGCTCACTTTCATGGTACAGCTGTTGGTGGTCATTCTGGAGTACAGGCTACTACCAAAAGAATCACCACTTATTTCTATTGGAAAGGGTTAAGAAAGATGGTTAAGCAATGGGTAAGAAATTGTGACACTTGTCAAGGGAATAAGGCTGATTTATCTGCTTATCCAGGTTTGTTACAACCTTTGAAGATTCCAGATAGAATTTGGGAAGACATTTCAATGGATTTCATAGAGTCACTACCTATGTCTCATGGAAAAAGTGCCTTATTGGTGGTTGTGGACAGACTATCCAAATATGTTCATTTCCTCCCAATCAATCACCCCTATACAACTTCTCAAGTATCTCAATTGTTCCTTGATAATGTCTACAAACTTCATGGGTTACCCAAGTCCATAGTGAGTGATAAGGTTTTAAAAGGTACCATTTTGAGGGGTCGTTTAAGTCCTTATTTGATCACTTTTGTATCCGTTATTGCTTAATATCGTTCCTTTTCACTTTTCAGGTCTCGTGAAGGCAAAATGCTGGAATGACACTTATTTGGACAGAAAGGCGCGAATATATGAAGAAAATGGCCAAAGTCGAAATCAGACACTCACAGTCGCTGAATGTAGAAGGCGACGGCGTCAGGTTCTATTTGCGACGCCGTCGGAGAATTATTGTGACGGGTCAGAACGCAAAACTCGTGTTTTCAAGAGACGGCGTCTAGTTGTGAAAGAGTAGGCCGTCGCTACTCAGACGGCCTAGATGCGATCCAGACGACGTCAGAAGCTGAAGAGGACGGCGTCACGGACATAAGGTGACGCCGTCACAAGGTTAACGTGGCCAAGACGAAACCCTAATGGCGGCGACACGACGGCGTCACTAAACATAAGGTGACGCCGTCGCAATTGTAATCTTATATATAGAATCCGAATTTTTCAGTATTAGTGTGGAGAGTCTTTGGAGTAAAAACCTAAAACCGAACCTAAGGTGTCTTGTACAGTATTTTAGGGTTTTTAACCCTATCTTACACCAAGATAAGTCTTTGCTTCATTAATTCAATTATGTCTTTGATTATTTGTGTGTATGCTTGCATGTTCTCCATGTCCGGCTAATTTATTTGTGTGTTTGCTTAGGAAGTATGAAACTTAATTATTGAATATTGATTGGTTGTTTCTTATCTTAGTTGACTAATGATCTAGTAATGCGATAGGTCATTCGTTGTGTACTTAATGCTTGATTCATCTTTGTGAACCTTAGAGTATGATTACCTGAGTGATTGTAGGCTAAAACATCCGAAGAGTGCCTTAGAGTAGGAGTCTATAATCTCTATGTGGATTTGTAGACAAGACCCTTTGGTAATTTCAAAGAGTTAGGGAGAAACGCATACCCTACAACTTTAGAAACACAACGCAACTAGGAATAAGACGTGACACTCAACCATCAATAGGAGATAATTAAGGAGTAATACAAACTAAGTAAACACATCTTTAAACTATCATACGAGCACACATTAATTAGACATAGACTCCCACAACCTTAGTTTAGATAATTAGATAATAGTAGAGTAATCGGTAGAAATACCAACCCCCCAAATCCAATACCCGAGATTCGTACTTTTCCATTTTCATAAAATATAAAAAGATAAAAAATAATCTTCCTCAACCTTAACCTTAGCGTAGTAACTCCCTACTAGCATTCCTATTCCCCTAGAGAACGATATCAATACCCGTGGCTTACCCTAATTACTACACTACAACGATTAGGTTCACTGCCTAGGGTGTTATAAAACTTGCTCGAAGAAAAGGAAGTTTCCTTGACCCCGAACGACGCGTGTAGCGTTATCAAGTTTTTGGCGCCGCTGCCGGGGAATAGAATAGCTAGTTAGTAGTCCACCTCGTTTAGGTTTCTTTGCTTGATTCCTATCAAGTAAACTTTTTTTTTTCTCATTTTTTGCTTTCTCTTAGTCTATCCCCCTTCTTCGTGACCTTTGTTCGTATCCATTTTCATTGACTATTCCGTTAGCCATTATGGAGAACGCGAATCCGCCAAAACTTTCACCTAATCAACGAAATCTACTACATAATCTACCCTTTCCACTCCAAAATGAGATCTTGAGGTTCCAGCAACATCATGATGAATCCTTTCCTGAGGCGTGGACTCGAATTAAATATTTATTACAAAAAGTCCTTTGTCATGGTATGGATTTACTGTTTCCACTACAATTCTTTTACACTCGTATCGCCCACGAAACCCAAAGGAGACTTGACTATGTAACGGATGGGGATATTTGGGGACGTGGTGCTCGATTTGCATGGGAAACCTTTGAGATTCACGCCCAATTTAGAAGTGGAACATGGGACCCAAAAAACGAATCTTTAGACCTATTTTCAATTTGGAAACTTCGGTCGGAAAGGTTGTTTAGGAAGGAGATGATTAGAGTTGAGGTACCAAGGTGCATGTCATGGTTAGGCGCTACCACAATACAAAATGAATACATAGGTGATCTTGATAAGATGGAGGATAGAGTAGAAAATCCAACCCCATCGGATAACCCACAAGTCTTACCATCACTTGAGGAACACACATCACCTATAACTTACTCGGAAGAAGTAGAAGAGACTATAGGAACCCCAATTAGAGAACCTTTGGACCAAACACCATTAGAGAATGTAGGTTTAGATGCTTGTTGTCATGACCTCTCTCTTAGTCCTAGGGAAGTTCCATATTTTGATGAACCGGAGCCTCACTTAAAAACCTTACCCAATTTTCCGTCTTTAAATGTGAATCTTGGAATTGAATTAGGCCCCAATCCACCCATCAAAATAGATAGTCCGGGTAGTTGCTTGATAAAGGTGGTAGATTCTAGGCCATGTAGAGTAGAAGCCGATATAGGAGTAACCCATGACCTTACACACTTATATCACCCATTCATGGTTGATAACAAGAAACACTATGGGTTTAAACCGGGTTTATTAGGTCAAGATGGATCCTTAACTAAGAATCTTTTGAAGTTGATAGAAGATGATCCATTTTTAGGAGGAAGATTTGATTCACCCGCTACACCAATAGACTTAGGTAAGGTTATAATGAATGGAGCACACTCCTTTGAGCATATAAATCACCCATCACCCTCTCCTCACGTAGCAAATTTCTACCTTAAGGGTGTGTATCGCTACTATCACCCGCACTTAAACTTAAGTGTAGGGAAAACCTCCCCTTTATCCGTTAAATAAGGGTAGAGTCAGGCTCGTGACTCGAACAAAAACAAGCGCTTCTTGGGAGGCAACCCATGTGTATTTGATTTTTATTTTCATTTGTGTGTTGTATATCTTTTATCAATTGTTTATTCTCATGTTTGAATTTGTAAAAATGCTTTATTTTGTCTTTAACCTCATCTTAATTACATATAAAGGTATTTTACATAAGGGATAAGTGTAGGGAGGATTACACACGTTTTCAAAAGAAACGTAAACATGAGAATAACAATTAATTAAAAGATATATATGTTTGTTTGTTCGAGTCAAATGCTTGTATCGAGTCATAATGAATGTTTTGCAGAGATTTTTTTCAGATTCTAAAGATGTAAATTTTCCAGAAATTTTTCCAGAAAATCGCAGACCAGTTTTTGTCAGGATAACCTGACGGCGTCAGGATTGCAACCTGACGGCGTCAGGAAGGAGTAAAAACATCAGATTACTTTTTCTCGTTTTCTGAGCTACTTATAAATTTTTGGAATTTTCCAGGTCTTAATTTTCTTAAAAATTCTGTAAACATTCATTCCACAAGCATTATATCCTAGTTTAAATCGAGTCTTATATATATTATTACCGCCGATTTTACGCGAAGGTTTCGTTTGTTTTCTTCAAGTGTGCAGGTTTAGTTTGTCAAGAAGAAGTTACATAGGATTGGAAGGAGCTTTTCACGCAATAATTCTTCTTGAAAAGAATTTAACCACTTTACACGGATCCTACCGAGCTAATCAGGGGAGTATTAGTTTCTTTCGTTTTTAATTACCTTCTTTTATCATATCTTTGATACTTTCGGGGAACATTGGGGACAATGTTCAGTTTAAGTGTAGGGAGGGAAAATAAAACGGGAACTTTGAAACTATGCTTATCCTTGACTATTTGCTTTGTCCAATTGTGATTGTGTAATAAACCATGAGAAATGTCGGTTAGGGTAACTTTGGCACCAAATTTAAAATTTTTTATGACATATAGGAGTGGGCCATTAGTCTTAACAAAAGCGTCTCACGGATAGGAAGTTGCATGACTAGCACAAAAACCCTTACCACCCAAATTCCACCCAAAATGTGAGGATCGCCCTTAGATTAGTAGGAATTAAAGCATTCATCTTTAATGCTTAGAGTGTGAACCGGTAGTATATTAGATTCTAGAACTTGTTTTGTGATGCATTCCGAGATCGCAAGTGAGGCTACACTTGTGTAGTTAGGAATAACTAAATGATAAGAGGCATTAGGATAACCCTTGTTTGATACCTGTAATATAATTACTTCTTCCATATCGGTTGAGTAATTCCCCCACACCCTTTGCGTTGTACTCATCTTTAGTACACGATACCCCTAGTTAACCCCTCAGAGCCTATCCTTTTCGCGGTTCTCGTGATGTTTCGGTTTTTCCGGAATATCAATGAAGAGCATTGTTTACACCCCACCCCCAAATATACACCCAAATCGCCTTAGCCTACCCCTTATGCACTCACTTTTAGTGCAATTATTTGTTATCACCCCAAACCCTTAGTTCAATTATCTAGTTGCTTGCATAAGTTGCTAAGTCGAGTCATATCCTTTGTATACAGTTTTGGGATGATTGGGATTCATGGGAAAAGTTAAAATTTATGAAATGACGGGAAGGGAACGTTAAATTCAAATTCCCTTTGTTTGCGTAATAATGTACCCCAAGTGTTTTGATCTTTTCAAATCGGGTCAAATTAGTGTTAGAATAATAAAAACTCAAGTGTAGGGATGTCCCTGTAAATCTCTAGTATTTTGATGTTATCGTAGAGGATGGTAGAGTAAAAGTGTATGAGAAAAAAAAAAAAAAAAAAAAAAAATCGAAAAAAAAAATAGAAAAAGAAAAAACATACGGGCTACCATCCTACATCTATCTTTTAATTTATGTTTGTTTATTTCAGTTATCTAGAGTTTAGAGTGTCGAGTCTTGGCTTAGCAACGCCATTCTTCATATGCAGTTAACATAAAGATTTTTGACTTACCACCACTATATAGCCTATCCCACCAAACCTTTATTTCCCTACCATAAGCCTAACGTTACAACCCTTTAAAGACCTCTTTGATAGTCTTTCCTAGGTGCTTACGCCAAAGCGATGGAGGTTTGATCTATTCTCAAGCCTATGGTAATCTATGTACTAGGACCGGTTAATGAGTGTTTATCTTCCATTTCCTATATTGTTATATTTCATTTATACACCTGAGAGAGATGTGAGTATCCAAACACCCCATGTGAGGTGCTAGTATGTAATTTCCGTGCTTGTTATGACTTTTGCGGGGCTTATATGTGTTGTGGACCGTTTTGAATTAATGCTGAATGACCCCTAACTTATAAATTAATTGGCTAAAAGCACATTTGCTTGAGGACAAGCAAATAACAAGTGTAGGGATATTTGATAAGGTTTTAAAAGGTACCATTTTGAGGGGTCGTTTAAGTCCTTATTTGATCACTTTTGTATCCGTTATTGCTTAATATCGTTCCTTTTCACTTTTTAGGTCTCGTGAAGGCAAAATGCTGGAATGACACTTATTTGGACAGAAAGGCGCGAATATATGAAGAAAATGGCCAAAGTCGAAATCAGACACTCACAGTCGCTGAATGTAGAAGGCGACGGCGTCAGGTTCTATTTGCGACGCCGTCGGAGAATTATTGTGACGGGTCAGAACGCAAAACTCGTGTTTTCAAGAGACGGCGTCTAGTTGTGAAAGAGTAGGCCGTCGCTACTCAGACGGCCTAGATGCGATCTAGACGACGTCAGAAGCTGAAGAGGACGGCGTCACGGACATAAGGTGACGCCGTCACAAGGTTAACGTGGCCAAGACGAAACCCTAATGGCGGCGACACGACGGTGTCACTAAACATAAGGTGACGCCGTCGCAATTGTAATCTTATATATAGAATCCGAATTTTTCAGTATTAGTGTGGAGAGTCTTTGGAGTAAAAACCTAAAACCGAACCTAAGGTGTCTTGTACAGTATTTTAGGGTTTTTAACCCTATCTTACACCAAGATAAGTCTTTGCTTCATTAATTCAATTATGTCTTTGATTATTTGTGTGTATGCTTGCATGTTCTCCATGTCCGGCTAATTTATTTGTGTGTTTGCTTAGGAAGTATGAAACTTAATTATTGAATATTGATTGGTTGTTTCTTATCTTAGTTGACTAATGATCTAGTAATGCGATAGGTCATTCGTTGTGTACTTAATGCTTGATTCATCTTTGTGAACCTTAGAGTATGATTACCTGAGTGATTGTAGGCTAAAACATCCGAAGAGTGCCTTAGAGTAGGAGTCTATAATCTCTATGTGGATTTGTAGACAAGACCCTTTGGTAATTTCAAAGAGTTAGGGAGAAACGCATACCCTACAACTTTAGAAACACAACGCAACTAGGAATAAGACGTGACACTCAACCATCAATAGGAGATAATTAAGGAGTAATACAAACTAAGTAAACACATCTTTAAACTATCATACGAGCACACATTAATTAGACATAGACTCCCACAACCTTAGTTTAGATAATTAGATAATAGTAGAGTAATCGGTAGAAATACCAACCCCCCAAATCCAATACCCGAGATTCGTACTTTTCCATTTTCATAAAATATAAAAAGATAAAAAAATAATCTTCCTCAACCTTAACCTTAGCGTAGTAACTCCCTACTAGCATTCCTATTCCCCTAGAGAACGATATCAATACCCGTGGCTTACCCTAATTACTACACTACAACGATTAGGTTCACTGCCTAGGGTGTTATAAAACTTGCTCGAAGAAAAGGAAGTTTCCTTGACCCCGAACGACGCGTGTAGCGTTATCAGTGAGTGACAGGGACAAGATCTTTATGAGTCAGTTTTGGCAATCATTGTGCAGTTGAAAATGTCATCTGCCTATCATACACAAAGTGATGGTCAAACAGAAGTAGTCAACAAGTGTTTGGAAACATATCTAAGGTGTATGACAGGTGAATCTCCAAAAGATTGGGTCAAGTGGATCTCATTGGCTGAATATTGGTACAATACCAATTTTCATAGTGCCATTAATACTACTCCTTATGAAGCTGTGTATGGTCAAGCTCCTCCCTTACATATTCCTTATATGGCCAGAGATAGTCCTGTTGATGCTGTGGATAGGGCTTTGCAGACAAAAGAACAGAAAGTTCAGATCTTAAAGTTCAATCTCAAGAAAGCACAAGATAGAATGAAAGTACCGGCAGACAAGCATAGAACTGATAGAGAATTTGAAATAGGAGCTTGGGTGTATCTGAAATTGCAGCCTTATAGATAACTGTGAGACAAGGAAAGCAAAACAAGCTTTCTTCTAAGTTTTTTGGGCCATTTCAGGTTATCCAAAGAATTGGAAAGGTGGCTTATAAACTTCAACTACCAACCAGTGCAAAAGTCCATCCAGTTTTCCATGTTTCTCAGTTGAAGCCATGTTTTTCTGAATCTGCTTCCATTGGAGATTTCCCACAGTGTAATGATGAAGGATTGATATCTGCTACACCATTCAAGTTGCTGGATAGGAAAATGGTGAAACAAAACAACAGGATGGTAGTGTTTGGTCTTATTCAGTGGTCAAATGGTGATGCTGAAGATGCTACATGGGAGAATTTAGCTGACATTGTACAGAGGTTTCCTGAGTTTGAGATTGATCCTTGAGGACAAGGATCATTTGAAGAAGGATGGATTGTTATATGCTCTTATGAACTCACATGACAAGCACGTGACACACTCCAACAACATAACTGATTTTCCCTCCTTTGTCATTCTCTTTAAATAGTTGCATTTCTCATTTTCACAGTTCTTAGTTTTTGATGTATTCTCTCTCTTTCCAGTTTGTAACAACTTCATAATTCCAACAAAACCCATTTACATTTCACTCCAATTTGCATTCTTGATATTGTAAATTCAGTGTTATGTTATGATTAATCTTCAATCTTATTAGGATTCAGATTAAGCATGTACCAATCATCTGTTTTCAGAATCTTACCAATCATTTGCATCTGGACTTGCGTTAGGCCTTGCTGTTTTTCAACTCCTTGGACATTATCACAAAAGCAACTCCCGTCAAAGTGGGTATGCATCGAGTCATAAACAGCTTTGGCAAGAGTAGTCTTTCCTATTCCGCTTGTACCACATATTCCAATCATGTTAACCTTATCTGACCCAACAAAGCGTGACAAGTCTAATTTGTCGAAATGGAAATCGATGCCAACAAGGTTCTCACCAACATGTAAGGGTCCGTCACATAATTTTTTGAGAATTTCTCTAGAGATGGAATCGATGAACTTATACTCATACCTGTTAACCACAAAGACACAATAAGTAACAGAAAGAGTCAGAAACTACATAGTGTTAAGCTTTAGTAGAGCTACAAGACTAATAACACAAAAACAAGAAATTTACCCATTTGTCATGTCCTGGAGATCCCATCCAGATAAGTTTGCCGCCATGGATAATGCTTCTCTCCATTTGTCCACCTCTGTTTTATTTGAAATTTCGTGGTTAATGAATGCTTCTGCATAACTCCTTTTCTGTTTCCTCACCACATCAGGTTTGGCATCATAAAAGATAATCCGAACCTCATGTTTTGGATTTTCAATCTGCTTGCACTCAAGTATTTTGACAAGTTCCCTCAGACACCATGTTGAAGAAGTGTAATTTTTGGAAAAGATAACTATCAAAAATCTCGATTCTTCAATGGCCTTGTAGAGTTGAGGAGATATCTCTTCTCCTTTTGGCAATTCGTTATCGTCTCTAAAGGCATGGATTCCTTTTTGCTTGAAATCATTGAACATATGATCCATGAAGTTTTTGCGGATATCTTCACCTCTAAAACTTACGAAGACATCATATTTCCACCGATGAAAAATGGACGTAGTAGCCATTATCAACAATGAGACGAGCTGCGTTCAAATTCAGAAAGAGTGGGCATTATGAATAACAAAGATAGTGATTTTGCAGTAATAAAAATCAAGTTGAACTACAATGGCATTTCATCAAAATATGAAAAACTAATAAGATTATTTTATTTATTTTTCAAAGTATGTAAAAAATTGGACAATGTTAGTACATATGAGCAACACTTTAATTCTGTGTTTACATCCTCTGCCTTACTAATTACCCGAACACAGTGAAATTTAACATTCGGCCCACTGGATCAAATAGTAAATAACTTATAATGCTATAATTAGATTAACAAATACAAATACAAAATGAAAAAAATAGATAAAAGGTAAAATATCAAATTAGATCTAATAAGTCATCTAACCCATTGAATCGATAATTATATTGTAATGTTAAAAAATGACACAATATCAAAAGTAATTAAAGTACTAGTATAAGAAAAATACTTACAGTTTAGCAAGTGGATGATAGTCTTTGAGAGTCAAGTGTTGGTATGAATGAATGCAATCAAAATGGATCTCAAGTGAAGCTACAATGAGTAAAGGCCACTGGGGTTGACTCCAAAGTCAATTGATTTGCCTTTCTGGTCCCTGGATTTTAGATAATATGCACATTTCATATTTAAAACAATGCAACACTGGAAAAATATATCATTGTTTTTCTCGTTACTTAGTTAGTTTCAAGTTTCAACTATACATTATAGCAAAAAAAAAAAAAAAAAAAAAAAAAAAAAAAAAAACTATGCATTATAGCATCCTCACAAAACACACTACTCAAATAATTTATCTATTATTATTAAAATTTAACACAAATAATCCTACAAATATGTGAATGTCAGTTCGGTTGAATTGTACAAATCCATTTCGTATTGGTAAAGACATGTAAATAAAGCAAAACCTTTTGTTATAAGAAAAATATAATTGCCATTTTTCTCTAATGGGTATTATAATCCGAAAAACCCGATCACAAAACTGTTGATAATGTAAACTCCGTAGCTTATCAATTATCTAATACTACCTCGTTATTTAAGTGGCGAAATCGCAAAAACTCGAATTGAAAGAAATAATTTAATTATTAGAACATAAAGTTAAACATAAAAACAAAACGAAATCTAGTTATCATGCTAAAAAAATCAAAACTTTGATACGTACCAGTCGCAACGGATAAACGTAATCTGAAAAGATTATTTTTTGTCTTCTTTTCGTGGCTGTCTTGACTGATAACGGCGCGTGACGGAGCATTCGACCAGTGGAGGCAACGACTCCGGTATCCCTTTTTTTTGAAATTTAATTAAAAATCCACGACCACTAACGGCGTCAACTAACTCTAAGCGGTTTGAGAGTTATAAGCAAAACATTGAGCCGATTGTTTAATAAAAACCCAGTTGCTTGCGTAGCGGCGGCTACAGCGGCGCTTCCCTGAATATTTTCTTTAGAATTTCAATATGAAACCAAAACCATTTACGAACTGTGTTAATTCCTGGTTTGTGAGTTATGATCGAAATAGTAAAGAGCTAGGGTTTTAGCATATTTTTTTTATTAAATAAGGGATAACGGGTGCCGACTAGGGTTTGACGGGAAGGCTTAGGGTAGGTATTGAAAAGTGCTCATACCATAGTAAATAATTATATGGCTAGAAATATGTGAGCTTATTGGGTCATACACGTGTACACCGAGGTATTACTTTTTAATAATGTAATTAATATATTTATTGTACTTATATTAATTAATTAGTTTATATTTCACGATTTACTTAATGGTCGTTAGTTAGTCCATTGGACGCAATAATTAACTAATAAGCTTTTAATTAATACGTAATGGAAATGTTAAAATAAATTTAGCCCAAAATACATGGGAAACCCATGTAGGTTGTATTTTCATTCGACCTTAGTAAAAAGAGGAGGAGGGGAGTCCAACTTGCTTTGATAAAGTTATCCAAGAGTCTATATAAGTATTCGAATAGATCATTATCGTAACTCTTGGAATACTTTACAAGCAACACACTCTCTCCTCTCCTCCCCTCCTAAAACCGATCAACACTCACACCCTCTTCGGGTTTTGGGTCGATCTTCAATAAGAAAGAAACGCTGGTTCGTTGCTATGATCGTGAATCTAAGAACTAGCATTCGGGTAATATACAACGACGTGTAGTGTGTACTATTCATCGAGACCACTTCCTTTAGTGATTTAAGGGTTTTCGTAGGAGTCAAAAAAAGATCAAGAACCATTATTTGCTCCGTTTATTCATCCAAGTTCGTTACAAGAGGTTAGTAACGTATTTATTTGTTAATCATAATACATCATATGGTTCCACCTTTAGGGCTTAATACACCGCATAAGTATAGGTTTATAATTGTTATATTAGTATATAAATCCCAACAATGGCATCACGAGCCATCGTATGATGTTTTGGTTACATATTGTACACGTAAAATTGACCAAAAACGCATTTTTTTCATGTTTTCTTCTACCGATTTTGAACAGCCTTTAAGGCTATTTTTTGTGAAAAAAATCGACTATATCAAGTCTTAAAAATCAGTACTTGAAAACCCTATGTCGCGGGTTTTACGTGTGCATGACGAGGATTTTTACTTGCTTTAAATTCTTCGTTTTTTTGGCTTATTGTTATATTACTTATCGTTTAATTGTTATCCATGGCAAATGCATGCATGTTTTATTGGAATTAAATAATCATGACAAGCATATTAATAACATAAATCATATAGAGCACGCAACGAAAGACTTAAAACAATACTAGTAATTAATTAACCTTGAATATTAAATCGTAAATGTACCTTTGTAGGCAATCCAAGCAAATTAACAATCAAATCAAATCACAAATCCCAAAAAGTCGACTAGGGTTTTAATAGTACAAGTGGGATTATACATGCGCTCTTGTACTCACGTATTTGTAGTGATTCAATGTGAATGATAGTTCCTTGAATCACATTAACTAACCAAATACTTTTATTTGATCAAGAACCAAACGAATAACCCTATTGGGATTATGAACGATCGGACAAGAGCAACGGGAAAGAGGAGAAGAAAAAATTAGGTTAGCTAATGAGACACAAGATTAACAAATAATGAATACAAAGCCTTGTATTTATAGTTTGTGAAACTTGGTGTCTAAGTTGGACTAGGACTCCCCTAAGGGATCCTTAGTCGACCGGTTATAGCAAACCCAAAGGTATTCTAGAACCTGCTTTTTCTAATTATCTCTTAAGTCCTTGAATTTAATATTTAATGACCGTTAGACAAAACCCCGTTAAGTACTAACGACCGTTAGCCGTTATTGTGAAAATAATATTTAAATCATAACATTTATATATTAGTTATTACACATTGAATCTCATACATAATGTGTGCAATCCCATAGTCTCGTGTTCGAATCCGGTCATACATACATTAAATATAGTTCATAAAATAACAGCTCCCACTTTGACATATCTTAATATAGAATGACATTGATTAGCGTCTAGCAACATGCCAATGCCCCCAGAATGACCCTGATTGTGGTTTCCTGAAAAAAAACCTTTAATGAATCATCATGATTGGTCCCAAACGGTCAGGTTTATTACACAAGTCAACCACTTGTGAATGGTCAACCGTAATAAAAGCAAAACAGCTTGAGAACGCAATGCAATTAAGTCCAGGAGAGTATAGTGTTTCCCCAGGTCGTTAAGTCCCAACGAGCTGTGCGATTGAAGCTAAACGCGTAGTGATCGGGTGATATTGAACATGAAAGGGGTTAATGACAATACTAGATGACAAAGGAAAAATCTGAGAAAGAAAATTAAAAAGCTAAATTATATTAAATAAATGCTATCACTATTTTTAAAGTTGGATTTTTTTGATTTTACTTTTATAAATTTGAATTAAAAACTAATTTTAAACTTTAAAACTAAATTAAAATACTAAAAATTATGAAAATAAAGAGGAAAATTGTGAAACTATTTTTCAAAAATCTAAGATAACTAAAGAGAATTTTCAAAACTAATTTTGTATTTTTCTGATTATTTTTCTATTTTTTATGAATTTAAAACAGTTTAAATCTAATAAAATTGCTAAAAATTACAAATTTAACTAAGAAAAATCTGGAAAAATATTTTTTTGGCTTTTTATATTTATCTTAATTTAGGAAAATTGAAAACTTATTTTTTTTAAGCTTTTCTGATTTATTTGTAATAAAAACTATTTAAAAAGTCTAAAAACTATTTTAAATAAGGAAAAATAGCAAACAGTAATAGAAAAATCTGAAAAATTCAGGAAAAGTCTAAAATAATATTCTAAATCTATGAAAAATATAAAAACATATACTAGTGTGCAAGATTATGAAGCTGTAGTGAAATGTGCTTATAAATAAGCACTCAAATTAAGCAAATACGCACTAGAAAGCACAAAATGAACACAGAAGCTAGATTATGCTATAACTACCTGAAATGAGCTAAATTCAACTAAGCTATACCACTGAATTATAAGCTACAATGATTTGGTGATTTAAACTTAAGTGCCAAAACAGTTTTTCTATCTACTTTTGAGCTAAAGCACCAGCTTATTCAATAAACCAATGTGAAAACCAAAACTGGAGACCTCAAGACCACCAGCTTAACTATCTCAAGACCAAGTTTCAGACCCTAGAAAGCTAATTTGAAGCTTGTGCAAAGCTTGCAAGAGGCCTGTTTCACACTCAGTGTATGCTGAGTGTGAACAGGGCATATGGGGGTGTATTGGATAGCTGATTAAGAGCTTGTAAAGACTTGAGAAAATTCAGCAAAAATCATATTTCAAAAATAGGCCAACTGAACTTGTTAATCCCAAAGTTTCAATGATTTTGAACCAGAAATGAAGCTATGATAAATCTAACAAGTTGGGTGAAAAACTGCTTTTCTCACTTTTGACTTTTGAAACAGAAATGGAAAGTTGACTTTTGTGAGATTTGAATCCAATTTTTGAACTGAGAATGATGTATTAAGCTAAAGTGAAACTAAAATAAGCTACTTCACTGAATTCTAAACACAAATTAAGCTTTTGATCTTTAAAAATTCCAACAGATATGCAATTAGGACAGATTATTTGTGATTTTGACTTAAGAGCTATGCAAAGGCAATACTAAGGTGGTGTTTGTTTTTGAAAACTGCCTCTTAACAGCCTCTTAATCTGACTCGTTCAGACGCGGTCAGACATTTTGGCCGTTCAGACCGTTTGTTTTTTTTTTCTCATTCAGACGCAATCAGAGGCA
Source organism: Chrysanthemum seticuspe (assembly GCA_019973895.1). Taxonomy (NCBI): domain Eukaryota; kingdom Viridiplantae; phylum Streptophyta; class Magnoliopsida; order Asterales; family Asteraceae; genus Chrysanthemum; species Chrysanthemum seticuspe. The sequence goes on along the minus strand of BPTQ01000002.1, from coordinate 12,540,280 downwards.
GTAAGATCTTAATGGTCTAGACCTGAGAGGTGTGTCTTAATGCCTCTGGTTGCCTCTTGTTGACACAAAAATAACCAAAAAAAAAAATTAGTACGAGCAAGCAAATGTGCGGTTCAAACATGAGTTTTTTTTCCCGTTCAGATACGGTCAGATTCAGATATTTACGCCTCAGATTCAGATTCAGATGTGCGGTTCAGATTCAGATTCAAAGCCTCTTAAAAAACAAACACCACCTAAGACAGATATGAGTGAACTAGACCTTAACAAGCCTAAAACAACAAATCTTGTCCAATGTACTAACCTCTATCACAGTTGACTGATCTGATCCAAACACTGCTTAAGATACTAATGTGCAAATTTAACTCACCTTACTAATGAACTAGCCTATTCTAATGCTTGTACTGAATCAAATTAACTTAACAACAATTAAATGAAAAGATCTAAACTGTCAATATCCACAGAAACAGATTATGCAATGTTCTTGGAAATGAACTTACATTTGGTCCTAGCCACTATGGCTTGTAACAGAGATGAGAATACCACTATCCTTAACCATTACCAACCAAAATGGAACTCAATTCCAATCCAATTCCAAAGCATACCAAGTATCTAAACCATTTCAACTTCCCATTTGATCACAGTTGACTTTTGTTGACCAAGTATAATTGTTACTTGAAACTGATCTATAAGCCTGCTAAAAGCTATTAGGAGCTTAAGCAAGCTTAGTTGATTAAGAAACAAGCTAGTTGAAGCCTGGTTTTAACACATTTAAACTGAGTTTATGACAGCAAACATAAAAATATATGGAACTTTGATAAAACTTTGAATTAATACTTGAAAGCAAATTACAATGACTAAATAGCTTTAGTTCAATATAGGAAAGCTTAAGATTACAGTTTTAGAAACTAACTAAGACAATTTAAATAAAAACGACATACATGAAATTTAAAACTAAAAACTACTCTCTTGCTCTTCTTCTCTTCCCTCCTTTTATCAACAAAAAGCTTTCTCTCACATCTGTGAGCATTTCCCACTTCTATGCAGAGCCATTGGATCACTGGAGTCATTTTTAGCCATTGATGAGATTTTGGCGGGAAAACTATTTTTGTCAGTTGGCTCTGATGACTTGTAACAGGGGAGGAGCATTTAATGCATTTGGCATGGGGTGTTTGGAGGGTAGGAATAAGGTGGGTGTGATGATGATGGAGGAGGGAAATGTTGCAGACGTAGCGTAGGTGATGATGAGGAAGAGGGAAACCCGTGAGCGGGGTTGGATAGGTCAAACCAGTTTGACTGGCTTTTTATTAATAGAGAGGGAGGGCTCAAGGTTCTTGGGGGTTCAAGGGTTAATTTGGGCAATGGGCTTGGGCTAGTGTTGGTTAATGGGTTTGGGATTAGGTTATTATTTATTTGGGATCCGGTTTGGTTTTAGGATTAGTAACACAAGGACCCATTTTGTAATTCACCAATAACCAAGGGACCAAATCTGTAATTTTCCAAATTGTATCATAAGGACCATTTTTGACAAGTTAGAATTACCAAAGGACTAAAAATGTTAATTTTCCAATTTAAAATGTCCAGGGGTAAATTTTGTCAATCTTTGAAACTTCTGGGACTAAAGTTGCCATTTTGCAAAACTGATTTGATAAGGCTAATTTTGACAGCTTGAAAATCCCTGAGGGCCTTTTATGAAAAATTATCATGTTTTGAATAACTAGGGACTAGATTTTGACAATTATTGCATAAAACACAGTCTAAATATTTTTTCTGTCTTTTTGAGACTTTTTAAAGTGTTTTTGACTGTTTTTGCAGTGCAGATGGAATAAAAATGATGAGTATTTAGACACTCATCACATCATTATACTTATTCTTTTGTTACTAGTACTACATTAAATATGGATATGGAACTTAGTCATTCGACTTATCTAACTATTTTGTTTCTCGTTATATTCTGATTAAACAAGATTACCAAATCATCTGCACACAACCCTACAAGGGTCCCAACAGTATTATACTTCAAAACAAATTAGAATGAACAAATTCTCTCTTAACTACAAGCAAAACTCATGAATTTCACAACACTTATGAAACATCCCTTATTACTACCAGTTACGGATAGCGTTAGACTATTTTACATAAATGGGCTACACCAACGACAGTTTCTTGTCATCTCAAGTCAGAGGACAAATAAACATGATTTACTTGATGACAAGGATCCATAAAGTACAATCCTGTAGTTGGGATCAGTCCTATATTCAATCCATTTGAATATCACGTGAGTTTGGCATGACCACCCATCAATATACATAAGTATATTCTACCAAACCTCAGACTTGTCTTAATTCAATCATATTTCCATATGATTGACAATGTAATATTTAGAATAACATGAGTTATTCATTGATTTAAACATGCAAATACATGATACAATATATTATAAATGAAAACAAACATATCAAGTACTTTTATTCATTTATATAATAATTGTTAATTACATCTCTTATCCAAATACTAACCAGCAGATCTACATGAAACTACTAGCTAAACAAAGTCCAATGCTATCAGCATGTTGAGTAAGTTTTGACTTAGGTAAAGCATTCGCGAAGGGGTCAGCTAGATTGCCATTTGTGTGAACTTTGAGTAGATTGATTTCACCTATTTTGACTTGTTCTCGAACATAGTGATATCGTCGATGAAAATGTCTGGCGCCCTTCATGACTCCAGGTTAATTGGCGAATGTAATTGCTCCAGAATTAGTCTAAGATCATGACCACGTAATGATTGATAATTTTATTAAAGAATCGAAAACATAATGCAATTAAAATAACGAATCCAAATATAAAATATCATTTATCATACACAATCACAAACTATTACAAAAATTACAAATATCATTTATCATTCAATTAATTGCATTAAAATATATTTTTATATTAAAGACATGAATTAAAAGGGTAGTTTGTTTTGTTAAATCACATTATTTTTAAACATGTCTACAAAAGATGTTTTAAAATGTTGTAATTAATGCTACTTTGTTATAACTAATATAATTCCATAATAAGTAATTGTGTTGACTAAGGTGTCATTTGTTTTTTCAGAGTTTTTATATCTTCATCTGCAAACCATGTTTGAAGAAGAAGAGACAAGGTTTGTGTTGAAGAAGAAGAGATACATCTAAAGTCTTCATCTGCAAGAAAAAAACCGTTTGTTTTTTTTTTTTGCTTTTTAAAGAAAGGAATGAAAGAGAAATAGACAAGATTTGTGTTGAAGAAGTTAGAAGTGAAAGTTTATATCTAATTTTTGAAGAGGTAAGAAGTGAAAATAATCACTTATGTTTGCACAAAAAAAAAAAAAAAAACAAAAAAAACAAAAAACAAAAAAAAAAGACCCTTCTGCGCGCCTGCAGACAGAAGAAGTGAAAAGAGCGAAAAAGTACTAAGTACTTTTTCCTAAATAAACGACACCTAAAATTTTTAATCTTCCTTATTTAGCATGTTTCAAATACTTTATAATGTAGTGTATATAACATTGTATAAGCCAGGATAATTAAAATAATATTTCAAAGAGGTGAGAAGAGATATGTTTAGTTAAATTGTTTAAATACTTTTTGTAATGTTATGGAGTAATGGAAAACTTTAGAATATACGTGAGTTCAAATTAATTTTTTTTGTAATTTTACAATGATAAGCTAAACATTTTAACCAAAAAGAAAGAAAGAAAAAATAACTCTAGCTTACAGCTTATAGTATATGCTCTAGCTCTGACTTCATATCCAGCTCTCGCTCCATCACCAAACACACTTTTAATATACAAGCTTATAGGAGCTTAAGCTTTTAAAAAGTAGCTTATAAAATAAATTTTGTTTATTAAAGGATTTGTAAAAGCTTTTATTAATAAGAGTTTCTATAGGATGAGGCAAGAGGAATGGTCTTTCAGAAATAAGTATGCTTCAATGAACTAAAAGGTGTTTATCTTCAATGTTTAAGACCTTATTAGCTTATTTAGTGAAAATAAGCATATTTAACTGTCCAGATAAGTTGAGCTTATGTGGTTACATATAAGTGTTTTCTTGAATCAATCTTTTCTTAGCTTATATGATAGGGCAAGGATTTACGTTTATTTGATGAATGTTATAGAAAAAGATAAATTTTCTCTGGGGGGGGGGGGGGGGGGGAACATTCTTTTCTAGGTATGTTACTTTTGGTTCTCAAGATTTATTTTGAGAGGAAAGGAAGTGAAATTGAGTGAAATAAAAATTTGTGGTGTTTTTGAATTTTTTTTCCAAGGAAGTAAAGAAAGTGGGATGAAGGAGGAAAGGGAGTAAAGTGCTAGGGTTCGTTTGGTAGGACATAATAAAATGTCAATTGAATGGAATAAACGATGTAATGGAATGAAGAGTGTAATGTAATGATTCATTGTAGTTATTAATATGTTTGGTTTGTATAATAAGACGTAATGGAATCGATAATAAAAAGACTAAAATATCCATTAATAATAGAAAGTTTATTTAATGTGGTTAATTAATGAAGGAGTTTTATGTAATTTTGATTCCATTACAAGATGTAATGAAAAAAAAGTAGGGGACCCCTAAGGAATGGTTTTGGTGTAATGGGTCATTACTTGCAATGAATGATTACATTCTATAAATGTAAACAAACAACATTTATTCATTACATCGTAATAATCATTTCCATTACGACTTTGATTACGACATACCAAACGCTACGCTAGTGTTTTTAGTTTAAAATGTTTCATTCCATTACTTGGGTGAGAGTAAAGGACTTTTTTTTTTTTACTTTCCTCTCTTTTATTGATTCACGTCAACAACATACCAACTTTTATTCTTTTCATGTCTTGCCAAAAAAAGTTTGCAACACATTCTTTCTCATTCTTTTAACCTTTTTCATTAATAAATACCTTTGATGTACACACAACACACACCAAAAAATGGCGGTAGACAAAGAAGAAGGATTTAGTCATGGCGCAAGGCATCTAAAGTTGGTGATAAACAAAGGAGAAGAGCGGTGTTTTTTGTGCTTGCGTGGCAAAATACCCTCGCTCAAAAACCTCCACACCCTTTCCTACCTTAAGTCAAATGGTACTTTCAAAAGTGGCGTATTGGTATGTAAACTAAAAAAGTTTATATAAATATAACAAACTTTTATAATGTGCTTCACTATGTACATTTCGTGACATGTCACTTAAAAAACAGTAATACATGTCCCATTATGAAGTATGACACGTCATCCAAACGTATATGTTACAACACTTTTAAAATTTTATAGCATTTAATGCAACACACTCTAATTCACCTATTAAAAAAGTACTAGCAGGGTACCCGCGCAATGCGGCGGCGGGTACCCTGTGACTAAATATTGTGACTAAAGTAACTGTTTTTTTTAACAATTTATTTACGTATTTTAATTTCTAGTGAACTACGTATTCTAATTTATTACATTTTTATATAATAAATGTACCAATTTCATGTCGAATATTCTAACTCTTCAACCGTTGACAATGTTTTTTATTTATACAATTGTAATAATAAATAATATAGTAAGCAACGTTTTTTCGTTGTTTAAAATGACTACATGATTTATATAAAGTTAAGCTTTATGGATATGGTGTTCAAAAAATATGTAAAATCAAAACACCAAACCGACTTGCTCAATCAAAAACCGCAAAAACCGATCATTAATAAACCGAAACCAAACTTATAGATTTTAAGATTCAGACATTTGAAATAATCAACCCAGCAAATATTAGAGTCCAAAATACACCGCCAGTCCATAATTGCATTTATCCCCAATATTACCATTAACCAAAGAATATATTAAAAATGGGCCTAATTCAAAAAGTTTACTAATTTTCAAATATTAAACATTTTAGCCCAAACAATTTTTAGATATTATGGGAACTCTTAACAATATTGGGATAAACCCATTATGATATCATACAACCCATAATCAAAGTTTTTAACCCTAAGGATAGAAGATGTTATCCGTGATTTTGTACAACTATCACTTCTTACACATTTCTTGTGCAGTCACACACAAGCCGCTCCACTCTTCTCTCTTCTTGCAACCAAAACGCACAAACAAGCACCAAACATATATCTTCTAAAAAATAATACTTCTTGTCTTAATAATCTATCCATCACCCTTATAACTCACAAACAAAAGACATAACAAAACTTTTTTTTTTTTTCTGTTATACGAACACACAAAGAAAGAGACACGAACCCTTTTCTTGATTCTGTTTCACGAACACAAATGCATACCCAAGGTACTCTCTTAGTTGGCTTCAAGATTTGTGAAAGGTCTCGGGTAGGTTGTTTGTTATTTTGTTTTTCTTATTTGTAGATCGATGATGGGTATGTTCAAATTTAAATTAAATATTAAGAAGATTGCAAACAAAGTTTGAGCTTATCTGAGATCTTGTTTAATTTTTATTTTGTGTTGAGTCTTGGTTGGAGATGGATGTTGATTGTGGTTTCTTGAGGAGGATGAGACATAGGATAGAAATGTTTGTTGTTGTTGTTAGATGTGAGGTGAAATGGTGGTTCGATTCATCTTTGTGTTTCATCTTTATTTCTTTTTCAGTTTAAACAGAATAAAAAAAATGAATGAAAACCAAGGAGTATAGATTTGTACATTTGTGTGTACATTGTGCTTGGTTATTTGTATTTATTGATGAGGTTCCGTTATTAGATTAATGATTCGTTATTAAATTTCATAAACTTAAATTGATCAGTAGTGGTGGAATACTCAAATAGAATTGGGAAAATTGCATAAAAAAGCATCATACTTGGCACTTATTGTCATTGTGTGTAGCGAAATATTTTTTTTATCATTGTGACACCAACTTTTTTAGATCGTGCTATTGTGTGTACCGGTGACTTGTTTTACCTGTTGCAGCAGGTCAAATTAACGACCGTTAATTTTTTTTATTGCACCGTTAGTCCCTTTCGCCCATTTTAACGACTGTTATTATATTATTGCACCGTTAGTCCTTTTCGCCCATTTTTTACACGTTTTCGTCCGTTTTGTTCGTTTTTACACGGTTTCGTCCGTTTTTGCACGGTTTCGTCCGTTTTTACACGTTTTCGTCTGTTTTTACACGTTTTCGTCCGTTTTTTCACAGTTTCGTCCGTTTTTACACGGTTTCATCCGTTTTTACACGTTTTCGTCCTTTTTCCACGGTTTCTTCCGTTTTTACACGTTTTCGTTCGTTTTTACACGGTTTCGTCCGTTTTTGCACGGTTTCGTCCGTTTTTACACGTTTTCGTCCGTTTTTACACGTTTTCGTATGTTTTTTCACAGTTTCGTCCGTTTTTACACGTTCTCGACCGTTTTTACATGGTTTCGTCCGTTTTTACACCTTTTTTTAGTTTTTGCACGGTTTCGTCCGTTTTTACACGTTTTCGTTTGTTTTTTCACAATTTCGTCCGTTTTTACACGGTTTCGTCCGTTTTACACGTTTTCATCCATTTTTACACGTTTTTTTAGTTTTTGCATGGTTTCGTCCGTTTTTACACGTTTTCTTCTGTTTTTACACGTTTTCGTCTGTTTTTCCACAGTTTCGTTCGTTATTACACGTTTTCGACCGTTTTTACATGGTTTCGACCGTTTTTACACTGTGAAATAACGGACGAAAGTGTGAAATACGGACGAAAACGTGTAAAAACGTGCAAAAACAAACGAAAACGTGAAAAATCTGACGAAAACGTGTAAAAACGTGCAAAAACAAACGAAAACGTGCAAAAACAGACGAAACCATGCAAAAACTAAAAAAAACGTGTAAAAATGGACGAAACTGTGAAAAAACGGACGAAAACGTGTAAAACCGGATGAAACTGTGCAAAAACGGATGAAAACTTGTAAAAACGAATGAAAACGTGTAAAAACAGACGAAAAAGTGTAAAAACGTGTAAAAACGGACAAAAACGTGTAAAACGGACGAAACCGTGCAAAAACGGACGAAAACGTGTAAAAACAGACGAAACCGTGCAAAAACTAAAAAAAACGTGTAGAAACGGACGAAATCGTGTAAAAACGTGCAAAACGAACGAAAACGTATAAAAACGGACGAAACCGTGCAAAAACTAAAAAAACATGTAGAAACGGACGAAAACGTGTAAAAACGGACGAAACCGTGTAAAAACGGACGAAAACGTGTAAAAAACGGGCGAAAAGGACTAACGATGCAATAATATAATAACAGTCGTTAAAAACTGACGAAAAGGACTAACGGTGCAAGAGTTAGTGGGTAACGGTGCAAGAGTTAGTGTAAAAACGGACGAAAACGTGTAAAAACGGACGAAACCGTGTAAAAACGTGCAAAAACAAACGAAAACGTGCAAAAACGGACGAAAAGGACTAACGGTGCAATAACGGTCGTTAACTTGACCTGCTGCAACAGGTAAAACAAGTCACCGGTACACACAATAGCACGATCTAAAAAAGTTGGTGTCACAATGATAAAAAAAATAGTTCGCTACACACAATGACAATAAGTGCCAAGTATGATGCCTTTTTATGCAATTTTCCCAATAGAATTATATAGACTTGGAGATTTTTGTCGAGTCAACTTATGTTATTGATCGAGCCATCTATATTTTGGAGTTGAAAATTTTAATAAAAACTTCGTTAATCAATAAGAGTTTGAGATCAATATAGACCTTGTAGTATTTATATACCCATTGAACCGGCCATCTATTTTTCATTAAAAAAAATCACTTTCCACATTTATAAATAAATAAATAAAATATTTACAAACGATACATAGTTAAGCGACAAAAAATACACTATCGCGAATAGAATAATTCTATCCTTCAGTAGACGGGCACTTCGATATACTTTCGACAATTTTTTTTTTTCAAGTTTAGTTTCAATGTTAAATTTGTGTCTGAAAAAAGTTACATGTGATTTCTATGTTAGGAAAATCACATGTGATGTATACTTTAAGGCAGAAATCACATGTGATTTTACAATTTAAAATAATAAATCAAATATGATTTTAACAAACGTAAATTTCAAAACTCACAAAAAAGTTCGTCGAAGTATATAGAACTGCCCCTCTATAGAAATATGGCTTAATTCTCATCGTGATGGTATGATTTTTTTCGCGTAACAATTAACGGTTTGCGAGATTTTTAATTTTAAAAAAATAAAAAGAGATTTTTTTTATATTAATTAGAATAGATGGCTATAATTTTTTTATAATACATATTTTTCCTTTTTAAACTTACATGTGTATTTTAGTATCATATAGATTATTTAAAAAAATAATTTGTTATTTTTTTTAGAAAAAAAAAATACATTTAAATAAAATTAAATAATTTTTATAAAAAATAAATTTTTTCAAAAAACTAAATTTTTTTTTTTAAAAAAATTTAAAAAAAAATTTCTAAAATAATTAAAAAAAAAATATTTTAAAAAAAAAATATTTTTTTACATATTTAGAAAAAAAATTATATTTTTTTAGAATTGCTATTTAGAAAAAAAATATATATATAATTTTTTTTTAAAAAAAATTAACAAACAAATACATGTGAGTCTCTCTCATATGACAAAATATTATTTAAAAAAATATATTTTTTTCATTTCTCAGGTATCTACTGTTACCAAATATTAGAATTGAACAAAAATTTTTACTGATTTTTATTCTCTGGATTTACTATATTCTCTAACTCATTTCATCTCTTTGAAATTTTCTCTAGCAAACGTATCATAAATACTAGGCGAGTACCCGCGCCTAGCGGCAGCGGTTTCTAGCGTCAGATAATTAATGATTTGTGATACTATGTTGAGTGTTTTGTGTAGCGTTTAAAATAGAACGTGAACCGATGAAAATGCAATTGCAAACGGTTGTACTATACGATAACTAAAGTCTAGACAAAATTCTTAACATCTATCAAACAACATATAAAAACATTTAATGAAAATGAAAGTAAACATTACATCAGTTATGAGATAAAAACTAACAACACACGTTTCTTGTCGCGTAAAACTAACAAGGATGGGATTAATGGTGCTGTTGTTAAGAAGAACGCAAGTACCAAAATTAGCATGAATGTGATTAGCCCAAAATTAAAAAATAAAAAATAAAAAAATTGGCTAATTTTGGCTATTTTATAAAAGATTTTGGCACATTTAGCCCCATTTTTCTTTTTGAAATGGGCGTATTTAGTCTATTGAAAAGTTAAATGTGCACTAACGGGCACATATTTTCTCTTAATTGTAAAACATTATAATCGTTTTTGAAAAAAAAACTTATATATATATATATAATATATTTATATAGCGACAGATCGTTTTTTGTAAAAAAAAGTTTATGGGTTCTAAACGAAAAATAATAAAAGTTTGAAGATTTGGGGATTAAACATAATGTTTTGAAACCCGGTACGACCCGGGTGGTTCAACCGGTTAAACCGTTCCCGTCGAAAAAAGGGTCGATTTAAACCGAGTCAACCCGACAAGTTGGGTCAAATTAAACAGGGTCAACCCACCGGTTTTGAAGCGTCCAGGGTCAACCCGGTTTTCGATATGTATTAATAGTTTCAAATTTTCACTTTTTACTTTTTGGTTTTTCCTTTATATATAGTGTAACAGGGTACCCGCGCGTTGCGGCGGCGATTAACCGGAGAAATAGATCTCGATGAGACCTGATTCACCGGTTTGTATCGGTTTCAACGGGTCCTCTCTAGTTCGTTTTCGGATGGCTGTTATTGGTTAGCCAAACTTGTGGCGACACCAGTTTCCGGTTGAACCCGTCGGTCCGATCCGATTTTCAAAACTATATGTACCATCAACTTGTTAGCTTGTATGAAGCTCGTGTGTTTTATTAATTTGTATAATGTATATAATAACATGTACTTTTCATTTTAAGGTGTTTTAAAAATAATATTAATTAGAATGTTTAACTATTTTATATTTAGAATTATGTTGTAGCTTGTTTAAATTGTGCATTGTGAAAATTTTATTATACTTTTTAGTAAGACAGTTTTAGTGATAAAAAAAGTTTATGAGTTATAAACGAATAATAGTAAAAGTTTGAGAAATTGGGGATTAACATAATATTTTGAAACCCGGTTCGACCCGGGAGGTTCAACTGGTTGAACCGTTCCGGTTAAAAAACGAGTCAATATAAACCGGGTCAACCCGACGGGTTGGGTCGAAAAAACGGGGTCAAATTAAGCCGGGTCCTGGGTCAACCCGGTTTTCGATGTGTATTAATAGTTTCCTTTTGAAACATATGTATGCATTAATAGTTGAAATTACTCATAATTAATTATTTCAACATTTCCTTTTTAATTTTTTCGACATTTCACTTTCTTGACTTTTCACTTTTCACTTTGACTATTTTTCTATTATAGATAGTATAGATTAGTAGGCTCCAAAAAAAACCTAGCTAACCATGGAAAAAAAAGGAAAGAAAAAAAAAGCATAACATTTCGCCCCTTGATTATTCGTCTTCATCCGAATAATAAAAAGTCAACACCCATTTACAGGTACTTGTGTATTCTCATATAAACTTACTGTATTACATAGTACAGTAGTTATATTTAATATTTTATGCTAATTTGACATCCCATGTAATTTATAGATCAGTTAAATATAACCCTGATTCAAAACCCACAATATATAACCTCTTCGATCAAATGAGTATATACATTATTGAAAATGTGTTTCTAGAAAAGCCCTTTTTTATGATGCACATAAGCTGTTCGATTAAATCACTCAATGAAGATATTGTAGAAATGAGTATCAATTATTGAAAATGTGTTTTTTATATAATGCACATAACGTGTTTGATGAATTGCCTAACTGAAAATATGATAGAGAATTAGTGTAGAAATGTGTTTTATTGCTGTCATTTTGGACCATTCGTTGTTATATAAAGCTCTAGTGTACATAACAAATGATTGAAAGCTTATTGCTATGTTTTTTTATTAGTAGACTCTTGTTAAGTGTCAAATGTGTTGTTTTTAGTTAAGTTAAAGTCTTTGCTGAAGAAGATGTTTTAAGGTGAAAATAACAAGGCTTCGGAACTTACTTTAATTTTTCGTTAATGGGGTTAAAGTTAAACTGAGTTTTAATAGTTTGTATTTTTTTCTAAAGACAAGTTTAGTTTTTTCTAATCTTTCAAAGTTCAGAAATCATGTCCCAGTTCAAACTCTTATGTTCAATTTATTGTCGCATTTAGTGATCTTATCTGCGCCACTCTCTTTTATTGGGTGGTAAAGAATAGGAATAATGGGGATGTTTAATATAAATGTTTTCCAGTAGCATGCTTTTGTGACTGCCACACTTTTACACGGTCAATACTCGTATATCGTACTTCTTTTGTATCTGCCCTTCTGGCTATTAAAAGTCGGAAATATAGGGTTTACTTGTAAGAAAGCTAATTATTCATAACCAATGATCATGCGTCTATATCAAGCTGCTCTGTTAATTCTTTAACTGTTCTCATTAAAGGCATGTAGGTGTTAATCTGTAAATTTATGAAATAATCGAGGGTTGTCTCATTGTACATCGACTTTTATTTGCGGCACTATGTAAATTTCAAATGCATATTGATTGGTCACAAAATTCGTCATATTTTCACTTAAATAGAACAAAGTTATTGTCTCCGTTAAGCCAAATAATGCATATGAGCACAGATCAAATGCACCGACCAAACATTATAGTGAGAAGTCTAAACACACTCATATCTAGTTATTTATATGAAGGATACTAATAAAAAACTTATGCTTACATGATTCATAAATATAAGATTTAGCATGTGTTGACTTGTCTCCGTAGTAATGATCATCCCTTATATAGATGGTTCGAAAGTCTGCATACCTCATTTCGATATCCACGTGCTTTTTTGTCAATACAAGGATCTAGGAAAGCTCATTGTTCCAATATTAAATATGCAATCCCAAAAGTTGCATCTTCTGTTCCTTGTGGTTGTTTCTGACACTTGCGAGTTCAAGCACTGTTTCCATGTTACTTGATGTTTAAGTCTGGAATATGTCCTTTTCAAGTCTCTGATTAGTTATGGTGCCAACTTTGGAATTTGTACCTTAAAAACTCTTTAGTCTTTGTAACTAGTGGCTGCTTGTATAACTTAAGATTTGCTATTTTATCGATAGTAAATCTCTATTTGGCAAGCTTAGTCTCTTTTGATTATTTGATTTCTGTTATAAGTTTTTCGTGTTCTGAGTTTGTCCTATTATATGCATGAAACAAAATCAAACTAGCTGGACGTTCACTGTTGCGGGGCCTCGGCAATGTGTCGCCAGGAGTGCTAAGATCACAACAGGAGACTTCCTGCAATAGTTTCTTGGCTCAGGTCTGCTAATCTATTTGAGAAAGTGCTGACCCAATCATTCATTAATGGGTCGATTTGGTTTATGGTTTTATCTTTAATGGGCCAAATGGGGTATATTAAAATAATCAACTTGAAATGATATAGGTCAAATGGTTAAAAAGTCACCAAATGTGTACTTTATATGCATCAAAACATCCAAAATTAATATATACAAAAATATATAATTTTTTTTACAATTAATTATGTTTTATAACCATATTGTTGCTGGATCTGTTTAATGTCTTGGACGCCAAAATAAAGCCTGCAAGTTTTCTGGTTTGGGCCAACAGGCCAACAAACCCATTAGACAGAAAAACAAAGGCAGTTAGGTTTAGTAAACGGTTATTTAGTTTAGGTTTTAAGGATTGTAACGTTTAGTTTTAGGTTGTGTCGTTTATATGAAACGGTACACCGTTTCATCTTGTATAAATAGGTATCAAAAGTCTGTAATCAAAGTAACCCATTCATTTATAATATCAGATTATGAGGGTTCACCCATCTTCTTTGTTTCTTATTATCGATTCCTTGTATGATGAGGCATGAATGATGTTTGATCAATTCAATCCTGGAAATCTATCTAACAACCTGTGCAAAAGTGGTATCAGAGTCGAAGGGGATCAAGCAACAACAACAATTCATGTATCTATCATCACTTAAGAATCAAACCAACCAAGATGCCAAAGGAAAAAAGAACACAGATTGTGTTCTTATGAAGAAAATTGAAAGAAGGAACAAAACGAGGGTACCAAGACTACAAATTACGTGGATGAGGGCTAGGAGTAAACTTGCCCAGAAGTCACAGAAGTTGATCAAGAAAGATCAAGTAACATCGAACAAATTTCTGTTCACAAGATTTCTACAAATTTTCGTAGCATAGGGCTAAGAGTAACCTGCCCCGAAGTCACTGTGGTGATGAAGAAGATCAAGTGACTGGACGGACCCTGTAATATAAGGCATCAAGGAACAAGAAGATTTTGGCATCTCGACATTAGGGAGGAACTGTTGGATCTGTTTAATGTCTTGGACGCCAAAATAAAGCCTGCAAGTTTTTCTGGTTTGGGCCAACAGGCCAACAAACCCATTAGACAGAAAAACAAAGGCAGTTACGTTTAGTAAACGGTTATTTAGTTTAGGTTTTAAGGATTGTAACGTTTAGTTTTAGGTTGTGTCGTTTATATGAAACGGTACACCGTTTCATCTTGTATAAATAGGTATCAAAAGTCTATAATCAAAGTAACCCATTCATTTATAATATCAGATTATGAGGGTTCACCCATCTTCTTTGTTTCTTATTATCGATTTCTTGTATGATGAGGCATGAATGATGTTTGATCAATTCAATCATGGAAATCTATCTAACAACCTGTGCAAAAATTGCCACTTATACATCTGCTTTGCGTTAGGCAACTTAATTGGTTTACTTCACAGTACAACATTTCTTTATTTTGTTTCTATTACAGCAAATAAGGACTTTCATACAAATGAGATCCAATCTGAAAGTGGTGGACAACTCAGGGGCAAAACGAGTTATGTGCATACAAGCATTGAAGGGGAAGAAAGGAGCCAGATTAGGAGACACGATAGTAGCATCAGTGAAGGAAGCCCAACTAGGCGGAAAAGTAAAGAAAGGACAGGTCGTGTATGGTGTGGTTGTTCGAGCTGCCATGCAGAAGGGTCGGTGTGATGGGAGTGAGGTTAAGTTTGATGATAATGCTGTTGTACTTGTCAACAAGCAAGGTGAACCAATTGGGACCAGAGTTTTCGGCCCGGTTCCACGTGAGCTAAGAAAGAAAAAGCATGTCAAGATACTCAGTCTTGCTCAGCATATTGCATGAGGTATGAATCCTTCTAAGCTTGTTGTTTTCGCCTTCGTTCCTCCCTGTTCACTGTTCAAGACACAAGTAACATCAGAATTTAGAGGTGGCAAATTTAACCCTTATACAGCTTTACTTACGAATTGTTATTCTTGGTCATGTTTGTCTCTAGTAGGTTTAAGTGTCTGAGAGATAAATGATAAAAACAACTTAATGGAAACAGGGCAATGGGTCAAAAAGGTCGAAAGTTTACTAAATGTAAATTAAATGCATAAACCTCCTCATTCATTTAATTTAAAAACTTAGATTATTACCAAAGTAACCTAATTATTATAATCTCACAAGACACTATTTTTCTATTAAAAGTTTGGCAAAAGAGTCTTTGCCGACTCGATTATTTTACGCCTTACGGCCTTATGTAAAAAGGTGTCTGTTTTGACCAGTTCCACGGCAAGACCATTCTTCCACTTCTATTAAAACTAGATTAAAAATGGTCAAAACAATTCAGTTTATGACAAACTAGCAAAGAATCCCGCAAGATTCCTTGCGGATAGGTCTGCTAGAAAATCTTCAAACCATGCAAGTTTGGTTTATTTGCAGGGGATGTGGGATTCACATGGTGAAAGTTGGACGTTTTTATGGAGCAACCACAAAAGCGGCTTGACATGGAGCTCTTTTGGTGCAAAAATTTAAGCTTCGCAAGTTAGCAATGAATCTAGTGGGGTTGCGCTATTGTTTTTCATAAACCTGGTTTTTTTTGGTTAACCAGTTGCCATTTTGGCTTCTTTGATGACCAATTTCCCATATACATAGAAGGATGACCTACCGAATAAGGTTTAACTGATTTGTTCTCAGTGTTTTGTGTGTCTATTTATTAGTAGGCCTTTTGTTTCTTTTCTAGTTAGCATCATAACTGAAGGTATAGCAAATACCTTCTTTCTTTTTGTCATTTTTATCTCGTATATCATTGTATCTTGCTCCTTTACTACTCCAACTAGATAGCATAGCTTCATACCATGATTAACGGTACATCTGCAAATTCATTCTGGAAATTATACTTTGACGTTTAACAAGTTGATACGCTGTTGTATTATTGTGTGATAGATGTGTGTTAATATTACAATAAGGGGTAATTATGCAAACACACATTTTGCTCAAGGTGTCAAAACTTTTTAGGAAAAAAGTTGGGGTATCTCCTAAATAGACCTTGAGACTTGCGACTTTTTTCTTCCAATTAAGGAGCGCCAAGTGTCCTTCAACTTTTCAGAACCAAATGATTGAAATTTGCTTTTCGTACCTATATTTTCTAATCGACTTAGATCCAGCGAATTTTTAAGATTCGAGAGAAATTCTTTTTTGTTATTTTCGAGAAAAAAGTCAAACTTTGGAAACTATTATTTTATTCCTTTAGCGCCTTTCCAATGCTGAGCGACTTAAGCGAATTACTTTGAGCGCCTTTTTTAACTTTGTACTTTTGTACTTTTATATTTTTTTTACATAACTTTTAAATACTTTTTAAATTACAATGACTATTGTACCCTTAACTATTTTTACATGTTGAGCATCGCTTCTTTCCTTACCAATTCACTTTTTAAACTTTAACATAAACTTCTACCCACTGCTACCCTCTCCCCCACTGCTACCCTGATCCAACACAGATCCAAACCATCAATATCCAAACCATCAATCAAACAATCACCACAGCTTAGATGCTAACCTTTGCCTCCTTCGCCTCTATTATTCTTCTTATTCATTCCATTTGTTTCTTTTTTATAACATTTATTAATTAATTCAATTCAAAAAAGTGTGTTGAGTACTTTCGAGGGTGCTCACCCTAGATGCCCCAAAGGTACTCTGTAGTGGGAAGAAGTGGCGGGGAAGGAAGCGGTGTTGCCGAGTGGGAAGAAGTGGCGTAGGACGGCGAAGGAGAAGCTGCTTTCGAGTGATTTGTGGGCGGTCCGGATTGAAAGGTTGTATTTTTTAACTTTTGTTTTGATTATTAGGATTTTGTGAATTTGTTTTGGATTATTGTTAGGGGGTGTTTGGACTAGCTTATTTTTAGCCTGCTCATGAGCTTATTTGATTTTGGTAAACCCAATAAGCTCAATTTTTGAAGCTTATGAGCGTGTGTCAAGTTGAGGTTATTGGCGTACGCCAATAAGCTCAAATCAATAAGCTCTAAAAAGTGAGCTAATTAACTTTTCCAAAATCAAGTAAGCCCATAGGGTAGAAAGTCGATTTGGGCTTGGTCAGGTTGGATTGGCCACACAAACACTTTTGTCCCTTTTTAGTGTTTTTATAAATAGTAAATTAAGCGATCTAGGGGCATGGTTTAATTTATTTGACATAGTCCCCTTTAAGCTAAAGTTCTCTAGTAGAATGGTGAGACGTTGTTATGGATACTGACTATGTGCTTCGTGTAGCTGTGTTATTTAGTCACTGAGTGTATCTGCCACCATTTATAGGATTGTTTGTTTACAGTCTCGTAGATGACCTGTAACTCAGTATGTGGATTAGTTTGCAATTTCTTCTCTTCAAATTTCGTTTCTTTAATTTGTGAGATTTTTCTGATCTTATATTTATATACGTGTATTGCAAAATCAAATGCCAGACGGAGGTCAAGACAAAAATAGTGATTGGAGATCCCAAGGAGAAAAAATGTGAAGCTGTTGAGGAGTTGCATGTTGATTTACTTGTAATGGGATGCCGCTCTTTTGGTCCTATCAAAAGGTAACATTACTGACCGCTGCATCTAGTCTTTATAGCTTGTTAAGCTGTCGTTTTTGGTACTGTCTTACATGGATTTAGAGATTTGTTGCACTAAACATAATCGACCTTTCCTCTAAACGCAGGATGTTTTTGGGAAGTGTAAGTAACTACTGCTACAACAATGTACCGTGCCCTGTTATGATAGTAAAAGGCACTACCTAAGAGAACGGTGTTGGTACCACTGCCATGGACTCCTTTGAAAAGTTTGAGGTAAACTCTTTGTCATAACTCATGAGTAGCTTTAGTAGCATGTACACCACCAATGAGTTGTTGATTGTTTTGATTTATCGAGGTTTGAGAGAATCAATTATAATAGTTATTTCATCAGTTGTGATGATATAAAAAACGGGTAAACGGGTGAGGTTAGACCGGGAGGGTGTCTTTGACCCGAATGTCACGGCCTAAATGGGATCCCTTTGATCGTTTCCGACTCTTTTTCTGGCCACCCTCAGATGTGTACATAGCGAGGTTTGAACCGTATCCTCTTGTGAGGACATCAGGGGTGACTTACCACTAGGCCATTAGGCCACTCTGATAATATAAAACCTAGATTACTAACTTGGTAAAAGTAGGTTTAGTGATATATGTTTAAGTTGTGTTAAGCTGATTTATTGGTCTACCTTTTGCTAAATTGATCTTAATTTCTATGTTTGTGGCTTTATGTTAAGCTATTAATATCTGTTTTGCTAGTTGTTGAATTTGTGGTTTTGTTGTTTTTGAGATGGCTTGACTTTAGTTGGTTCATCAGTTGTAGTGCTACGAAGCTGTAAACTAATGCTCTAATATTGGTTATTCATATACATTCTGATCTGCAATGTAGTTTTCCATTTTGTTGCGTATAATGTATCTTTATGATGTTCCTTATGAATCCTTGTTTTATGATGCTGGTTTGTTATTAATTCGACAGTGATATTGGCTAGTTGGTTCATCACTGTAGTTTTCCATTTTGTTGCGTATAATGTATCTTTATGATGTTCAATGATTTTTGGTTTTGATTTATAGGATATGGATCGGTACCAGAGGGTGGAAAAGCCACGAGCTGAGCAACCAAGTCAAGAGAACGAGATACGAATTACTAGCCAGGGCAGGATGCGTAACTATATCACATATGCGTATGCCATGACTTTGCTTGAGGTACTTTTAGATGATTATCCTTCTGCGCATGTTACGGTACAGGGTCTCTCAGCATCTGGATTATCTGAACTGTTATGAAATTGACTTTGTCTTTCTGTATGTATGGTGAACTCAATAATTGTTCTGGAGGTTGGGATTGCTTATTGCGTTTTGATACACGGATAAGAAGCTTGAGGGTGTTTGGGACTGCTTAACAAACTGCTTATCTGATATTATGCAAGCAAATTAATTTGTTCTGAATAAGCAACTTGAAACTAGTTATATACAACCATATTATCAACGCCAAACACCCCTTAGTCTATTGGGCAGAACTTATATGTGCTCAATTGGAATTTTAGGAATAGTGTTTTCAGTTGTCAGTCTAGCACTTTAGCATATCTATCTTTTAATGTTTGAGGCGATTTGGCTTGTATTGCTTCTCACTTTTTACTTACTTATCTGGTTTCTAGGAAAAAGGCTCATCGGAGATCGTGTTTAAAGCAATGGGTAGATATATCAACAAGACCATTACCATTGTGGAACTGATAAAGGTTGTCCATGTTTCTTTGTCATATATATGTATCGATTTTCCACCACTTATTGGTACTTCTGCTGACAAGTGTTATGGTACTTTCTGTATTGCAGAGGAGAATTGTTGGTCTTCATCAAATTTTTTTGAGTTCCGTAAGATCATTTTTTGAGTTCATGTTTTGTAAAGAATCTGATTCTATTTTATGTTATATGACTCTTTCTCTTTACTTGATTTTGCTGGTGCCGCAGTCTTGAAACGACAAGGAATGTCTCATTGATCACTATAACCCTCTCTAAGAAGGAGCTCTATACATCATCTATTGGGTGAGTTACTACTTACTACTTTGGCTGCACTGCACACCTTTAATATATCACATTTGTATATTAATTGAAATGAATCAAGTTGTAGTGGCCATCTGATGTACTTGGCGGTGAAACTGTGCTCGTTGGGGTTAGTTAGTATGAAACAATCTTTTGATATGGACCCTTGTGATGCTCTTAAAACCTAGTGTAAATGTTCTGTTACAATAAGTAGTATTTTAAACAACATATTGCTAAAATGAGTGATTTTGAACAAATTGGGTAAATCTTTTATCCTTGCTTTTTCTTTCAAAGTCACTCGCTTAGGAACCCCTCCTGCTCCTCGATCTGTAACTGATTACTCCTACATACCAAAAGTTGCAGGAAATGTTTGATATTAATGTTTTGACTATCAGTTATACGTCTGAATACCTTTCTGGCTTTCTAACACCATACAATGTCACACGTTCCTGTCTTCTGTCACAAATCCTATCATAGAATAATAAACTTTGCCGGTTTGTTAGAGCCATAGAGGCGGTTAAACGGCTGGTACCTAATGGGTCAAAATGGGTACATTTTTGGTATGGGTCGGTCATGTGTTCACCCGTGACACTTCTTGTCCAAGTGGAATTATGTGTGATGCATAGCTAAATTAATGGCTTTTCTTTTCTGTTTATATACAAGAATATATGTTATATTTGATGCTTGAGCCTATGAAACGAAATGACTGTAGTTCTCTTGTTTATTTGCCAAATCACTGAAACGGAAGCCATAGGTGCTACTTTATTTCATACCACTGCTAGTGTTACTAAACCACTGCTAGTATATTTTGGTAACCACTGCTACGTGTTACTAAATCACTGCTAGTATATTTTGGTAACCACTCCTAGTGTTACTAAACCACTGCTAGTATATTTCATTCCACTGCTAGTGTTACTAAACCACTGCTAGTATATTTTGGTAACCGGTGCTACATGTTACTAAACCATCTTCCACTCATGATCAGAGCAAGTTAGACGAGGAGCAAGAAGCTTTGATGGCTATATACGGGTCAGAATCCGGGTGGGTTGATGCCCGAACCCATTGTGATGGCTATATACGAAGAGAGTATATCCAGATGATCAAAGACATCTTCTTAAAGCATCAAAGACGAAAAAAGCAAACACTTCCATGGTAATTTTTCTTTCAATCTTTTTAAATCTGTAGCTCTTCTTCGGAGGTTTTCTTATGATTTAAGTCAGCAAAGTGGTACATGTTTCATTATACTTTGAATACATAATGTTTGTGATCAACGTATTCTCGGATGCTTATACATTAACATTTGGCCCATGCAGATTTGCTTGCTTTTGGTGATCTTAGGGATCGTGCTTCTCATAGTGATCATAATACTTGCAGTCTGATCTTCAGTATATTCATCGGGAAAATCAGAGATTGTTTACGTCTTAGGGTTGGAAATTCTAAAGCATTCTTCAAGATTCTGCCATATCTGTGCTTGTACAATTTGAGTCATCATTCTTCGTGATCGTGTGATTGCATGCTTTGCAGGGGGTTTCTGCTAAAGTTGAATTAGTATTATTTTAAGCTTCATATATGTGTTTATAGTTTGTTTATGACTTCAGAGTAAATACAAGTTCTCAAGCCTTTTTGGTAGTGTATGTGAGAGCTGTGAGAGATGTGGAGTGTTAGGCTGTGATTTTTGAAAATAAGTCGTGCATTTCGTTGCGAGTGTATTGTATGAGAGTTGTAAAGTTTACGCCAGTATATATTCACTACTTATTTATTCACACAATGTTTGGATGTCGCTATTTTTTTTTTATTTATTTTTTTTTGTATAGAATCTGTGGTAGTTAATGATCATAGTTTGTTGTCATTGCTAGTTTGCAGATTGTGTAAATGAAATACTCCATAATCAGGATGCTTATGTAATCGAGGGTGTTTGGCACTAATCTTCTTTAGATTAAAGCAAATAAGCAGGTAACAAAATGCACCACCTGCTTACTCAATACTACATTTGAGTAAATTGAAACCGTTCGCACCTTTGGTTTGATCCAAATCACTAGTCTAGTCCCTCGATTTCCTATTCATGAATAATTCTTATAATGAAACTTGGTAACACCATTCATCATTATCTCTAACGCCCGTTGGGAATTAAATTTGAAACCTCTCACATTTTAGTTATGACGGTCACAAGTACGACTAGGCCACCAGAGGATCGTTATTTATTCGAGTTATAAGCAAACAAGCAGCTGTTATGGCAAAAACCGTTTATTTGTTTATTTACACATGTATATACACTTAAAAATAACAAGCAGGTAAAGCACTAACCACAATTGTATAGTCACACCTTAGTTTCCGGGTTGAAGCTTACTGTTCATTTGCTTATCATATATCTCTTAGTTTCCGGGTCTTATGCCCGATAATCAAGAGTTTCATATCAAACTAGACAAAACAAAAAAGGCCTGTGCAGCCGCAACCGACAATCAAGGCCAACAGCAAAAATTATCAAATCAAACTCTTAAAACACTGCCAATTTAATATCGAATTCAAAATACTAAATAACAATCCAAAACTAGACCACTTAACGTAAAACTAGAATACTTGTGTTAAGACATAAGCTAGGTATAACTAGAAACTTAACACTTGACCTCCTTCAATCCATGAGGAAAGTACAAAAAGGTTCGGTCAGCTGCACCTTCTTTGTAATAAGCAAACACCATCCCACTGTCATCATGCATGCTCTCCCCAACAAAGCTGCATAAAATTAGCACAATTTACATCATGCATACGGTTAATCAATTGTCGGCTTACTCAGAAGCACATTCTGGTAAACATGCTATAACAACATTCTTTCTTGAATTATCAGTTTCCCCGTTACAAGTTAAATACTGCCCATTTCTAAAGCAAAAAAACAGTTTCTTATAATAATACAATTATTTTAACTCGGCATAATGTTCACTGTAGCATGGGTAATGGGCAAATGACTAATAATATACCACTATATTCATATATCTTAGAAGCATAATTGATCAAATGAATATGTAATGTGAAGGAGGAGCAAAAAAACTTACAACTGGAGGTCGCTGAGCTTTCCGAGGAGGAACTTTGTTGCTGCCTCAATGTTTTTCTTGAAGAACTCTTGTTTCTCAGCATCAAGCTTAGCAGTGAGTAGTTTGATGTACTTCTTGATATAAGCAATAAACTGCTTCTTATCAAAAGGAGGTTGCTCCTGCATTTTTTACAATATCTCAATATCTTAAAAACCTACGAAAGTCTCAAATTTTCAAAACCATTCAAAAGCAGTTAACTTTTTACCTGAAGTCTAAAAGTGTCAACGATGTCAACAACCCTCACGGCTTGATCATCAACACCCTCGTCTTCGCCACCTCCTTCAGCAGAAGGGTTTGCACCAGTGTAAACATCAACAGCTCCCTGAATAACCCACTGTATCGGCAGAAGATCATAACAAGTATCAGTACCATAATAAGGCCTGATTCAAAAAGACACCAACTACATAGGAGTATAGAACAGTAAGCAACTAACCTTTCCTTCGACTTCCCAAAGAATCCCATGTAAGGGAAAGAATCAGAAAGAAGCTCATCACCTACATTTAAAAATTACTCATTAACTTGCAACAATCAATGTATATTGACAAATTAAAGGTAATACTGTGGATCCTATTCATTAGCCCTTGAAACAGAATATGATCTTGCAACGAAACTTATCCAAAGCATAAATTAACTATCAATTAAACCACTACCAGTGAAACTCAAACACAACATGAACTAAACTAACGGTGTCTTCCAAATCTTTCTATTTCCATTTTGAAATCCTCAAAGGTAAGTAGATTGCTAAAGCAATGCTTGAACTTAGCAATTATCAACCACCTCGTAATGAGGCTCTCCCAAAGCATCTCAATCCCATCAACATTGACTTCACTTTCAACAACAATAGGGATTGATCACTCATCAACGCCATGGCATGCCCCTGTCTTGCCGTTATGATGGTGGATATGAGAGAGCAAATGCCCTCTTCTCCATCACCAAAACCGCAATACAATAGAAGACCATGGCGATGACACCTCCTATAATAATATGTTTCTGTTTTCGTACATTTTTTTCTGTTTTAACCCTGTTTAAATAGAAAGAACTTCATGTTTACACAACGGATCGACTAATGCTGATTTCAAGTATTGCTTTAGCAACATCTACTTCTTTTGAGAATTAAAAATCAGAATATTTAGAAGACAAGCAGATTGTATCTATTTACATAATTTTGGAAAAAAAGATGGATTTTATCTTGTGATAAATATTTGAACTGAACTTCTAAAACTAAACATTAAACTTCCGAAACATTATAGGTTTTCTTTGTTAGTCCTACCCATTAACCAAAAAAAATGCACATTATATAAAATTTATAATGCTCGTTATTCAGATTCAATGCTACCAACATAAAAAATTACTGGCTAATACAAGCAAGATAATATATACCGAATTTAGATAATTAGATCTATAACAAATTCAGCTAAGAAAACCAATTAAAAATAATAATAAAAAAAATAATAAATAAACTTCCTCATTAACAAAAAAACTAAACTTAAACCTTGCAATAAAGTTCAATCAGAACAAAAATTAACTGTTAGTTAAACTTATAAAAACTATCCACATGATGGCTATATACGAAGAGAGTATATCCAGATGATCACAATGGGTTCGGGCATCAACCCACCCGGATTCTGACCCGTATATAGCCATCAAAGCTTCTTGCTTCTCGTCTAACTTGCTCTGATCATGAGTGGAAGATGATTTAGTAACACGTAGCAGTGGTTACCAAAATATACTAGCAGTGGTTTAGTAACACTAGCAGTGGAATGAAATATACTAGCGTGGTTTAGTAACACGTAGCAGTGGTTACCAAAATATACTAGCGTGTTTAGTAACACTAGCAGTGGAATGAAATAAAGTAGCACCTATGGCTTCCGTTCAGTGATTTGGCAAATAAACAAGAGAACTACAATCATTTCGTTTCATAGCTCAAGCATCAAATATAACATATATTCTTGTATCTAAACAGAAAAGAAAAGCCATTAATTTAGCTATGTATCACACATAATTCCACTTGCTTTGAGTTGCCCCTAAATCAATATCATAATGCTGATAATTAATGGCCCAGATAAAACCACTTCATATAATCAGTTGGTACCAAAAGATGTTGCAGTAGTGCAACTCACAATGCAGACTACAGTGCAAGTAAAAAAAAAACTGAAGTATGGGTGGATAAAATCATAAGATTCACTTTCTTGCATCGTGATGATTGCCACTTAGAATCAGAATTGTATAAAGCTAGGATAGGGTAGGTAAGTATCATTTTTCTACTTATGTTGTTTTTCTTACAATAACGTATCTAAATCCATTCCTGATACGCTCTAAATTATTAGAAAAGTCTTAGTCAGGTTTGCCCAAACGCTCAAAAAACTAATTAATACGCCTTCAAAGTGCAATCATCATATTAAACTCGTATTGGTGACGTTATCTAGCTTCTAAATACCAATACCTCATCACATAAGCTACAGATGTTAACAACCTTATGCTAGTTCTTTCTCTATCCAATTTTCTATCAGGCAATGGGAGGACTGTATAGCAAGTTGGCATCCACAAGGTGTAACATTAAGGGTTCTCTGTTGTTCCCTAGCTACCGTCTATATCTATTCCTATCTAAACCTATTTCTAAGCATAGATACGAGTACACAATCCAATGCTAATTAATCGAAAAATATAAACAAAACAAAATAAGTACCAACTTAAGAGCGGCAAGAGACTGATTAACATATAAAATAAGCCTAAGCTTATCCTGCAACGCCAACAAATCACTCCTCGTCACATTCAAATCATGTATCTGACACGCCGAATCAACCAAATCCCCATCCAAAACCTTAATCGTCTCCTTCAATTCCCTAATCCTACTACACCCTTCCACAATCCTCTTATTCAAATCCTCCAACTCTCCTTGCGCCTCAAAAAACTATCCACATGATGGCTATAACTGCCTCGTATCTCGATAGGGAAAATATGAGATGCGGAAAGTCAACAAACTAGTAAGATATTTAAGTTGGTAAGGCATGCAAAGAAAAACAAGTTATCGAGTTCAAATATATGACAAACATTCAAGAAAAAAAAAAGGTTCAGGACATTAAAATGTACAAACATCGAATTAATGCAAATAATGGCAGCGGGACTGGCTTATCATCACTAGGAGGTGTTTGAATGTGTGTTTTGAAAGTGATTATGTCATTTTTAAATAAGTAAAATGGGGCTTTTAGTTTGCAAGATTCTTACTTAGTATTATTTATAAATGGAAGAGACAAGGGTATAATAGACAATTTAGTTAAAATTATAATTTTGAAAAGTGTAAAAAAGGTACAAAAGTATAAAGTAAAAAAAGTCGCTAATATTATTTCGCTTAAGTCGCTCAGCATTGGGAAGGAGCTAAAAGTATAAAAAAATATTTTAGTAAGTTTGACTTTTTTTACTAAAGGACAAAAATAATTTCGCAAGATTCTTAAAAAAGTCGCTCAGATTCGGTCGTTGTACTATAATAGCTGGTAAAAGTCAGAAACAATAATTGGGTACACAAATTACGAGGGACACTTGTCAAGCTTAGATGAAAAATAGAAAAGTCGCAAGTCTCAAGATCTATTTAAGAGATACCCCAACTTTTTTCCTAAAAAGTTTTGACACCTTGAGCAAAAGGTGTGTTTGCATAATTACCCCCAATAATATGACCAAATCATATTAAGACCACCTAACTTATGGGAATTATTTCGGCAAAGCCCCTATGATTTGATTACTTTCGTTAGACTAAAATCTATAACTACACCCATTAAGCTCAAAGGGTTTAAAAAAAAAAAAAAAAAAAAAAAAAAAAAAAAAAAAAAAAAAAAAAGTTAATTACACAAATGGTCACTGTGGTTTGTTGGATTATTCATTTTCAGTCACTAAACTTTTTTTTTACTGATTTCATTGTGGTTTCTTGTTATGACGGATCCAGTCCAAATCCGTATGAAATGACCAAAAAGCCCTTGTCACCATCTTTTTCAAATGAGTTAATTACATAAATGGTCACTGTGGTTTTCAAATGACAATTAAGTAACAGGCGTTAGTCCTTTATACTAACGGTCGTTAGTAAATAACCGAAAATTTGGTTTTCTTACGTTTTCGTCCATTTTTACACATTTTCGTTCGTTTTTACACACTTTCTTCCGTTTTTACACGTTTTCGTCCGTTTTTACATGTTTTGGTCTATTTTACACGATTTTGTCCGTTTTTACACGTTTTCGTCTATTTTTACACGTTTTTGTCCGTTTTGCACGTTTTCGTCCATTTTTATACGTTGTCATTCGTTTTTGCACGTTTTCTTTCGTTTTTACACGTTTTCGTCTGTTTTTGCACTTTTTCGTCCATTTTTATACGTATTCATTCGTTTTTGCACGTTTTCGTCCGTTTTTAGACATTTTCTTCCGTTTTTACTCATTTTTGTCCATTTTTACACGTTTTCGTCCGTTTTACACGTTTTTACTCGTTTTCGTCCGTTTTTACATGTTTTCGTTCGGCTTTACATGTTTTTCGTCCGTTTTTACATGATTTCATCTGTTTTTACACGTTTTCGTCCGTTTTTACATGTTTTCGTTTGTTTTTACTCATTTTCGTCCGTTTTACACGTCTTCGTCCGTTTTTACATGTTTTCGTCCATTTATACACGTTTTCGTCTGTTTTTGCACGTTTTTGTCCGTTTTTGCTCATTTTCGACCCTATATATACGTTTTTATTCATTTTTACACGTTTTTGTTCGTTTATACACGTTTTTGTCCGTTTTTACATGTTTTCGTCTGGTTTTACACGATTTCATCCATTTTCGCACGTTTTTGTCCATTTATATACAGTTTCATTCGTTTTTGCACATTTTCATCCGTTTTTAAACGTTTTCTTACGTTTTTTCTCAATTCTTTCCATTTTTACACGTTTTCGTCCGTTTTTTCACGTGTAAAAAAGAAAGAAAACATGTAAAATGGACGAAAACATACAAAAATGAATAAAAAAGCATAGAATGGACGAAAACGTGTAGAAACGGATTAAAACGTGTAAAAACATGCAAAAACATGTAAAAACGAAAGAAAACCTGTAAAAGCGGACGAAAACGTGAAAAAACTAATGAAAACGAGTAAAAATGGACGAAAACATGTAAAAACGGACGAAGACGTGTAAAAACGGACGAAGACGTGTAAAAATGGACAAAAATGAGTAAAAACGGAAGAAAACGTGTAAAAACAGACGAAAACGTGCAAAAACGAATGAATACGTATAAAAACAGACGAAAACGTGCAAAAACGTGTAAAAACAGACGAAAACATGAAAAAACGGACGAAAACATGTAAATACAGACGAAAACATGAAAAAACGGACGAAAATGAGTAAAAACAGAAGAAAACATTTAAAAACGAATGAAAATGTGCAAAAACGAATGAAAACGTATATAAATGAACGAAAAAGTGCAAAAACGGATGAAAACGTGTAAAACAGACGAAAACGTTTAAAAACAGACGAAAACGTGTAAAAACGAATGAAAACGTGTAAAAACGGACGAAAACGAGTAAAAACGAAAGAATACGTGTAGAAACGGACGATAAGGTGTAGAAATGGACGAAAACGTAAGAAAACCAAAATTTCGGTTATTTACTAACGACCGTTAGTATAAAGGACTAACAACCGTTACTTAATTGTCATTTGAAAACTGCAGTGGCCATTTATGTAATTAACTCATTTGAAAAAGAGGGTAACAAGAGCTTTTTTGGTCATTTCATACGGATTTGGACCGGATCCATAATAACAAGAAACCACAATGATTGAATCAGTCAAAACCAAAAGTTTAGTGACTGAAAGTGAAAAATTCAACAAACCACAGTGACCATTTGTGTAATTAACTCAAAAAAAAAATAAAAAATGTAACTGATTTGTTTGTTAGGACCATAAGCCTTATCATGTTATGCATTTAAGCATCAATTGAATAACATTAAGCATGACATGTATCTTTTATAATCATTTTGTTTTATACGTATATTTTCGAAGCAGACTTTAATTACATACTCATTTCAGCATCAATTGAGTATTTCCATATTAAACAGTTTAGTACGTTGTTAACGAAATACAAGTTAATGTGTGCTTTTACATGACCTTTGTGTTGGACGTTTTGTTGACTGCAAAATTGTTCTCCTTTCAGGTTTGAGTTGGCAGCAGTGACCAAATTAGCTCAAGTTTGATGCAGAATTTAAGATTTCTAGAGTTGTCATTTGGACCTCTCAAGTAAAGATTTTGAGTTCACGATCTTATGATTCTCTGCTTTTGTGTTTTTATACTATAGAAAGGTTCTTTCGGTTTAGTATGTCATTGCACATTTTAAGTGATAACGTTTTGACAATGCTGGAACGGAGATAAAGTGTAGTCTTTGAATGAATTGTGGTTAGGTAACTTCATGTTCGCCTGATGGGATATCAATCTTTAGAAGTATTCCTTGTGGTCAGAGACTCGGATGTTATTTCATCCGAGATGTTTAGTTATCGCTTCTATTGAATATATAAATGTGAAATCGTGTTGCATGTGAGGTTGTTTGCAGCAACTTGGGAGATCCAGATTATAAACAAGGTTGTATGTTGTTGCGTATCCAAATTAGGGTTACTAACCTTTTAAAGCACTATACTTGTCAAGAATGACAGTTCTGCTTAGCGAACTAAAAAAATAACTTTTTTAGACATTAAAGTTGACATTTTTGTCTTGCTTTACGTATTATGACCATATTATGACCATTTTACCCTCTCTAAATTTTTTTCGAAATACTTTTTTTTTCGAAATTTGTTTCCCAAAATATTTTTTTTTAATTTTTTTTTCGAAATACATTTTTTTTTGAAATTTCTGAATTTTTTTTTTCGAATTTATTTTTTTTTAATATTTTTTCAAAGGGTAAAATGGTCATAATATGGTCATAATACTTAAAGAAAGACAAAAATGTCAACTTTAATGTTTAAAAGAGTTATTTTTTTAGTTCGCTACGCAGAACTGCCATTTTTGACAAGTATAGTGCTATAAAAGGTTATTAGCCCTCCAAATTAATAAGAGTTTAAAATTACAGGTATTGTATTTACTCGTAGTTGATAATCAAGCCGGAATATCTATATTCGTGACGCATAGCCCAGATATTTATATCCATATCAATATCCATTTAATTTTTTTAGCATTCACGTTTATATCCATATAGAAAGAATGTGGGAGCCTATATCACAGTTTTTTAGCATTTGCTACAAAGATTTGTGATAAGCACTACTAGGATCAATTAAGATCGATAATGGATTACAGTGGGCTTGGACGATCAAGAAGATAAGAATAGAAAGTCGAAAGCTTCAATGTATTATCAATGGAGGATAGTTTGTTATGAATTTGTTACAAAATGATAACAAAGAGATTACTAAAAGAATTTAAGAGAGAAAATGATTTATCAAAACTAGAAAATGAAATACAAGTGCTAGGTATTTAAAGACATTTTAGGCGGCAAAGTCTGTTATGACTTGGGAGAAACACACGTGCACCTCACGT